>APFE031537519.1:9932-178564 GCA_000404065.3 Pinus taeda | reverse complement strand
TCATGCAACTTTTGATATTTGACCTTGACTAACTCCTTTACCTTTTCGAATTCACATTCCCTTTTGTTCAAAAGATCTTGTTGATCTATAATTATGTCTGAAAGCCTTTTGAATTCGGCCTCCTTTTGATATATTTCTTGTTCACCCATAAGAGCAAGTTCAATACTTTCACTATCACTTTCATCTCCTTCACAAGGAAAAATAGCTGGAACATCAGAGGATACCACATTCATACCTGATAATGATTCTGAATCTGATTCTGAATCTGAAGAGCTTCTTATGCCTAATCCCCAATCGATTCTCCCACTGTCATAGTTCTTCTGAGATGACTTCCTTTTCTTATGAGCTTTCTTCTTAAGCTTCTTTCCCATTGTTCCACGGATCTCCTTCAAGCGATCAAGCTTCTATCAAAGGACCTGCTCTGATACCAATTGTTGGAAATAATACTGAGAGGGGGGGGTGAATCAGTATTATAACATTAATAAAAACTTTTTCATTTCCATAACCAGATTCATATATGCTACTTCCACAACTTCTTATGATTAAGTTAATTGATCTTCAATGAGTGCATTAGAACATTATCAATCATATTATCAGTTAACAGATGCAGTAACATAGAATAGATCATCACACATAAGGCACACACATGAACACCATGATATAAGGTGGAAACCCAATGCGGGAGAAAACCACCTCCTGCAAGTCATCTCAATCTTCTTCTTAATAAGAAAATCCTTTTACAATATTTTGTACTGGTGCAGCCTTATACCAGTACGGGAGCTACAACCCCCTTTGCTCTTGTACTAGCCGATCCATTTACTAGTACGCAGGCTACTACCTGCTACAATGCTCCAAAAGATTTCCTTTAGCTCTTGTACTAGCTTAGATACTAGTACGTAGGTGCTGGCCTACAATCTTCTCTCCTCCAGGTACCACGTTTCATCAATTTTCATACTGGATATACTGAAGCACAACACATAATCTGAAAGGGCCACATTTCATCCAATTTTCATACTGGACCCAATAACCACATTGAAGCTCATAATCAAACAACCTTCTGAATCACCCAATCACTAGATCAATACATATACAATGAGAGTCATCAATCAGATCTAGTCCATCAGATCATATAAAGATGAGTCATTAAGAACATGATCAATCACTTCTCAGACTGTTGTTATCAGATCATAATACCAGAACCCAAACATCACTTCAACACCCAGAACACAGCAAGGATAAACATGGACAGCTAAATTGATTTCAAGAGCAGTACGCAGCTTCACCCATGTAATGCCTGCGTACAAGTACGCACTGTTCTTCTGTGGTGCCACGGACATCCGCACCTGCGCCTTCTGTGGTGCCGCACACCTCCGCACTGCACCTTCTGTGGCGCCGCGCACCTCCGTAGTTGTGCCTTCTGTGGCGCCACACACCTCTGCAACTGCGCCTTCTGTGGCGTCGCGCACCTCCGCAGCTGCGCCTTCTGTGGCGCCGTGCACCTCCGTAGCTGCGCCTTCTGTGGTGCCGCGCACCTCCGCAGCTGTGCCTTCTGTGGCGCCACGTACCTCCGCAGCTGTGCCTTCTGTGGCGCCGCGGACCTCCACACCTGCAGCGCTTCTGCGCCTGCGTATCTCCGTGCTTTTCTTTCACTGCACTTGCGTGCCTGCGGGTATAGATAATTTCAAGACTTCAAGAATAAACCAGACTGTCAGATCTACAGATCTGATCATGCGCCAGAGTGATCTCAACCCATCAGTAGATTCGCCTTATTTAGATCTAGACATTACTCCAAGAGATCCATAGTATTTCAGATCTAGTTCACATAAGATGTTCAACCCAAAAGCACACCCAAGCCAAATGATCTCCTTTGCTTTATATAGGCAAGCTCTTCCTCAAATCATGGATCAATACCACGGGCCAAAACCATAATAACACAATTCTGTCGGCTAAATACCAAGAGTTAAACATAAGAAACCCCACGTGTGCTTTTCTTTGCCTTGAAGTAAGTGAACTGGGGGTACGCACCTCATGAACAGGATAACTGCGGGTATGTACGCACTTTATGTAACACCAGCCTGCGTGTATGCACCTTTCATAAGGTGTACCTGCGTACCCCTTGTTTTCTTCAATATTTGATAGCTGATCATCAATCTCTGCTGCTGACTTGAAGTACTGTGATCTATCACCTGAATGGGGTGCCATCAAGGACAACACTTTAGCCATAATGCCAACAATTTCTGTACTTCATGATCTAGAGAACTAAATAAAAACATGCAGAAAGTAACTGATTGGTTTCAACCATTGTGTAAAGTGAATTTTTAACCATTTAGTTTAGGATGGGTGTCAACTAGAAATGGTGATGAAAAACATTCATTAACACAGTGAATTGACAATCTGAACAGAAAACAAATGAAAAGAAAACCTCCTTCATTGTAGGGGCCCTTTGCAACTAACTAGGTTGAGCTGCTAACTAGTTGAAAATGCTCTTTCAAATGATCATTGGTCAACAGACGACTTTATATTATAAACAGGAACAAAATTTCAAAATTACAGAGCTGAAAGTCTGAGCTTAATACATCCAAAACTTCGAACCCCTCTCGGTTCTATATAACTGGTATTTAAAAGAAAATATTCATAATTGTCTTTGAGGAAATCAGCTACAGGTGGTCTACACGTATCATAACAAGACTGTGTAAATGTTTGATCAGCTACACGTGAATTGAATTCGAGCAAGATGGTTGCACAGAACCATTAACACAGGTGGCTGATCTGAGTTAATGTTGCAACAGAACTGCTGGATTTATTAACTAACCATGAAAGAGTAGACAAAGAGTCCTATTACTTTCAGGTTTCATATGTTTGACTCCACCTTTGACTGTGGTCTTGAGCTGGCTTTCTTATCGATCCGGGCTGAGTGAATAGGATAGGATTCATGTGGAGCTGATTCTAGAGATGCCCATGTGGCCGGTTTCTTCTTTTGACACCTGGGACCTGCTAGAACATGGAAATAGCTACAAAATACATAGTTAGTTGCAGAATAGGTTGCATTCTGTAGTTAATTTGCAAAAACTTATTCAAATAGAAAAAACATAAAAATATAACATGTTAACCATTTAATGCTCTCCTTAAGACAAAATCTATCATTTATCATTGATGGGGATTTGTAATTTTATGAAAAAGCAAGGAAAAGAAGTGAGCAAAGTTGTCAAAGGGAGGGTAATTCTGAGGTTCAACATACCCCCACTGCAAAATCATTGCATGTACCCATGCAATTTGCCAAAAATGTGAATTCTTCTTTCCTATTGGATTTGTTTAGACACTTCTGCTAATACATCTAGTTTTCTTCTTTTGCTCCTCTTTGAAGTGACTGCCATCCTGGGTTTCTTCATAAGAAGCCTGTATTTAAGGTTGATGACTGTTCTATTCAAGCTTCTATTTTTCCTCTTCAACTTCATATTCTTCTTGTACCATAGCCCTAGGTGTAGTATTGTATTATCATGAATAGCTTTATCCAATTTACTTTGTTCCCTCAGGGTTTCATTTTCTTTCTTGATGTGTCTGTTCAATATCTCTAACTCATAGATTTCTTGTTTGAGAGAGTTAGTTAGAGGTTCTTGTGGATTAACAGAGAGTTCTGGATTAGCTGAGGATTCTAGATCCATTGAGGCACTTTTCTTCTCCAATGATTCTATATAATCATAAATGTGTTGCTACATTGGGTCTATGCCTGGAGCTCCTCTACTGGGGCTGCCTTCGAAATACTGTTTAGGAGAGTTTTGAGGACTGTGTGTAAATGGAACATTATCAGGAGATGGTACTAGGGTTTATTCTTCTAGATTTATGAACTCTGTTCCCTTTGATGATACCTTCTTTACCATACCTCAGAGTCTAGAGCTCCTTCTAAGTTTTAGAGGGCTTATGCTCTCCTCCTTTGTACCCTTTTTCTCCTTTCCTATATTTTCTTTTCTTTTGATTTGTTTCCTAATCTCTAACAATTTTTCAGAGATTAATTGTTCATCATCTTATTGTAATGAAGATTTAGGTTTGTTTCCAGTAATTCCACTATCTTTCTTTTTCATCTTCCCTTTTTTCTTGATCTATTCCCTGATCTCTATCAATTTTTCAGAGACTAGCTCTTCATCATCTTTCTATGTGGAGGACTCATTGCTTTGAATGGTTATACTGGTCTTCTTCCTTTACTCCTTCTGACATTACCCTCTTAAGTTGATTCTGGTGCCTCTTGGAAATAATTTCTTATCAGGAAATTTTCCCAAGTATCTCCTATTCTTTTCAAATGAAACTCAACCAGTATTTTTACCAACCCATGATGGTACATGGTTGTGTCTAGGAATTCTATTTTCTTCTGTACATTTGAAGCCATCCTTCTTAAACTGTTCAGTAGGAAGAAAGGAAGGCTGATGTCTCCATTTTCTAGAAAGTTCATCAATAAACGTATATGATAGACATACATGCACCCGAATCTCCCTCACAGGTAATGAATTTCTATAATATCAAAAGCATGCTTCTCCATTTATTTTTAAGTGCTCAAATAGGAATTCCTTTTCTAGACACAGAGACATCCATACTTGGGTCCCTGAGGATCACTTTCCATGATTCATTATGGAATTCCTTGTTTTTGAACCATCTCTCACCATGTCTTTGTAGTTTTGTATCCTCTTCTATGTAGGATTCTGTTACTACAAACTTAATGTCTCCAATTTCTACTTCTGTACCATTGAATGATCTAGCAAAAGATTTTGCGATATCTTTGTGGAAGCCATCAAATTTTTTAGTGAAATTGAGCCATCCAGCCTTCTACAGCATATCCTTGAGTTGTGGGAATCCCTCCATATATTTTTCTCCTACTGGCTCTGTCCTGACAATGAGTCCCATGGATTCTGTTTTGCAGAATTTTTTAACCTTCAGAATTACTCTCCCCGTTTATAAAATGGATTGACTGCAGGTATGGTGAAAAAGAACTACGGGTTTGTGTGGAATACGTAGACGGTGAGGGTTTGGAGAGGTGTGTATACGTTGGTCACATCGTAGTCTTGACTGTTAACAAATGGAATTATTGGGGACCGTTTAGGTACAAAGTATGGAGAGTGTAGTGGGGATGTTGTATGATGAAATTATTATGGACCATTTGGTATCGAGTATGGAAGATGTGGCGAAGATGTGGTATAATGAAGTGGAAGTCAAATAAAATGATGACTTGTTAAGGAGACATACGATTATTCATATTATATATGACTTATGTTTTTAACTTGCTATTTGAAATAAATTTTGCATTTTACCTTTAGAACTTAAACTTTTTCTTGATAACTCCTTTGGTGTTGATCCACAGGTAATTTTAGCATGGTTGATCTCCAAAAATTGATTCTTCAATTTCTTGCATTCATTATTTATTTGTGAGCTATACAATTGTGCCAGAATTGATAAGTAAGTTGTAGCCATAGAATCAGATTAGCTGTCGAATGGAATAAGTTGTAGAATGTGAAAAGAAGGAAAAATGAAGTATGGCTATGGAATATGAGTGTAAAAATGAAATGGAAATGGGTTATGATAGTGAGATGAAATGAGATGTAAAATAAAATGGGAAATAGGGTGAAATGGAAAAAGACGTAAAAATAAAATGTAAATGGAATATGATAGTGAGATGAAATGGAATTGTAAAATAAAATTAAAATAGAATGAGCTGGAATGAGACTATGAATTTGCAGACTCTAAACTACAAATAAATGTAGATTTTTGTCACTACTTATTACAAAAAGGAAATGGAAAAAATAGGATGTCAGAAATCTCTGATTTTAACCCTGTATTTTCTGTATAAGTATGCCAATCAATGATCGGTTTTCAAACTCATACAATTTATTATTTTATTATTATTATTATTATTATTATTTAGGAAAAATAAAGACTAATTTAGTGGAGAAGAAGAATTCTTCTTCACTAGCTTCATTTCAGAGTTATTTTGGAAAATCTTAATGAACTCCTCTCTTGAAATTGGTTTCTGATATATCTTCAACTGATGACCATTCACAAGAAGAGGTATTTTGCTTCCGTCTATTGTCCTTATCCTTACTACTCCATTATTAAAGATTTCTTCAATCTCATATGGCCCAAGCCAATGAGTTTGAAACTTCCCTTGAAAATCTCTGAACTTTGAATCAAACAACAGTGCCCAATCTCCTGCTTGAAACTTCTTCTCCTTGATATATTTATCATGCCATTTAGCCCTTTGCTGTTGGACTATACTAGTTCTTTGAACTACATCTTGCCTGATTTCATCAAGCTCATTGAGTTGCTCCAATCTATGTTTCCATGCCTCTGATAAATCCAGTCCCAATTGAACTGCCATATTGAAGGTTTTGATTTCAAACTCTATAGGGAATAAGACTTGTTTCCCATAAACAAGTTCATAGGGTGTATGTCCTGTTGTGTTCCTCCATGTAGTTCTATAAGCCCATAAGGCTTCAGGAAGCCTTTCTACCCAATCTCTTCTATGTAGATGCACAGTCTTAGTGATAATTCCTTCAATCACCTTATTTGTAGATTCAAGTTGACCATTTGCTTGTGGATAACAGGGAGTAGATTTCCTATGTTTGATCTTGTAATCTTCCACAAGACACTTCACCATTTTAGATGTAAATTGAGATCCCTGATCTGTCACAATTTCTCTTGGAACACCAAAACAAGTGAATATGTCCTCAAAAAGAAAATTAACTATAGATTCTTCATTAGGAAAAGGTAATGCTTTAGCCTCTACCCATTTAGTGACATAATCAATGCATACCAATATATACTTCTTTTGCTTAGATGGGGGATTAATTGGTCCAACAAAATCCAAGGCCCATTTTTCAAAAGGTTGAATGAGTACCTGAGTTTGTAGTGGAATTTCATTTGAAGGAGTAGGTTTTCCTACCCTTTGGCAACTGTCACACCTCCTAACATATTCTTTGGTGATCCATGAGTATCTTGCACTTATTTGAATGATTTTTCTTTTCTCTCTAGGAAACAAATGTGAAGACAATTTCCCTGTGACTCAGTAATTGGCAATATCTGCAAACCAAGGGGTCTGAGTAGTCACTGCAAAAAGATATTCATCAGGAAACTTATCTTCAACTAGAGTGTCATCTTTGATATTTTGAATTCTGGACAAGAAATCGGCAACTGTGTTTTGTTTTCCAGGTCTATCTAACACATTAATATTGAATTCTTGCAAGAGTAATAGCCATGTTGTAACTCTTGCATTAGTAATAGGTTTATTCATTAAGTATCTAATTGCAGAGTGATCTATATGAACAAAGGTTTCATAGCCTGTTATATAATGTTTGAACTTGTTGATTGCATGAGCAACAACTAAAAATTCATTTTCAGTTATAATATAATTTAACTCAGTGGGAGTCAAGTTCTTACTTGTATAGTAGATGGCATAGGGAATCAAATCTTTTTGTCCCAATACAACTCCCAAAGCTATATTTAAAGCATCTGTTGAAATGTGAAAACGTAGTTTCCAATTTGGACCTCTCAAGATGGGTGCTTTAGAAATTTTTGTTTTGAAAGCCTCAAATGCTAACTTGCAATCAGGATTCCAATTGAATTCACAATCCTTGGTGAGTAATTTGAAGAGTGGGGATGTTATTTTAGTGAATTTTTCTATAAATTGTTTATAGTATCCTGTAAATCCTAGAAAACATCTAACATCCTTTTGGCAATTTGGAATTGATAATTTAGAGATGACTTCAACTTTAGATTGATCAACTTTAATTCCATCTCCTGAAATGTGATGTCCTAAAACAATCCCTTCTATAAACATCATAAAACATTTTTCATGTCTTAGTGAAAGGTTTGCTTCCTTACATATTTTAAGAACTTTTTCCAAATTTTCAAAAACTTCTTCAAATGTATTCCCATAGACTGCAAAGTCATCCATATATACCTCTACACAATCATGTATTAGATCAGTAAAAACTCCGAGTACTACTCTTTGGAATGTTGTAGGTGCATTACATAGTCCAAAATGAAGTACTCGATAGGCATAGGTTCCCCATGGACAAGTAAATGTGGTTTTATCTTGATCTTCAGGTGCCACCTGAATCTGATTATAACCACTAAAACCATCCAAGAATGAGAAATACTTCTTACCTGCTAATGTATCTAACACTTGATCTATGAAGGGCAAAGGAAAATTATCTTTAAGGGTAGCTTTATTCAATTCTTGATAAACAATGCACACTCTCCATTTACCATTCTTTTTAGGCACAAACTCTAAAGGGGAAACCCATTGGATGTCTGAAATTGGGTAAATGAAGTTTACATTTAGCAGTTTTTGCAGCTCTTCTTTCACAATTTCCCGAAGATTTGGATTCATGCTTCTTTGAGGTTGTCTGATAGGTCTACAATTCTCCTCAATGTAGATGTGTTGTATACAAGTGTTAGGACTAATTCCTTTCATGTCAGTATATTCCCATGCATATGCAGTAGAATGTTGTTGTAATGTTTTCATTAGCTTTTCTTGTTGCAATTTCTCCAAGTTATTGTTTATGTTCAATGTTCTTCCTAGAAAGATTTCAATTGTAGAGCTACCAAATTCTTCCATAGAATAAAGAGACATATACCTAGATGAAAAATATTCAATATTGGATTTTTCTTGGAATTGACATGTTCATATTCTGGAGATGATTCAAAATTTTCCATTATATTCAAGATTTGACTATCTTCACTAATGTCTGAAATAGTAAAGACTGAATGTCATTTTCATCATCAATCCATTCTTTGTCATCTATTTCTGTGATTGTTCTTGTTGGAGGATATAGAGTGAATTTATTTGTTGAATTCCCATCAGAAATATACATGTCACTAGGTCTACAGCTAATGAAAGCATCAATTGTGTCTAGCCAAGGTCTTCCTAATATGAGTGGTTGTCCTCCTAGATTGTTCTTCGGGGTTAAGATGATAAAATCAACAGGATATTCCCAAGAATATAAGGATATTGAAATATCTTCTAACACACCATTTGGTTTGATTACAGATCTATCTGCTAATTCTAGTAATGTAAGTGTGTAAAGAAGATTAGGAAGCTTGAGTTGTTCCATGGTTTGTTTGCTCATGATGTTTTTTGCTGCTCCTAAATCAATCAATGTATTTGGAATTTCAACTCCATTGATATGTGTTTTCACAATTGGACTTCCTGGATCTACATATTTTTGTATGGCAATTTTTCCCATCATTATATCTACTATTTTTCCTACTAGGTGAATTATTTTTGTTTCCTTTGGATTTTGTCCTGGTTTCTTTATGCTCAACTCCTTTATTATTTTAGCTAGGATTGGAATCTCCTTAATGGCTTGTAACAAAGGGATTTTGATACAGACATTTTTCAATTCATCTAGAAAATCATAATTAGGCAACAAAATCTACAACAACTACTCCTCTATCAACTTGTAATCTTTTAGGAAAAGGAGGTGCAGAAGTAGATATTGGTTGCTCAATGATAGGAGTTGAGTTCACTGGTTCTTTATGTTTTTCATTTCAGTATTTTGGTTTTGGAGAGATGTTCCTTCAAAACTTTTATTGGGTTGTAGAGAATCTTCCTCAGAATTCTCTTGTTCTTGAATAACTACAGAAGGCCTTTCCTTTTCTAATATCCTACTAGATCTTAGTTGAACATCATTGAGATCTAGAGGAGTGATCATATAGGTTGGAAATTGTTGTCCTTCCACCATTTAAGTATTATGATATTTTTTATTGTTGGGGTTTGGTAATGGTTGGGCAGGTAGTTGATTTGGTCTCTGCTGAAATGGTAGTAATAGTTGAGGATTTTGGTTTTGTTGTGGAATTTGTTGTGGAAATGGTAGTGAAATTTGAGGGTTTTGATTTTTAAATTCTGGCTGCTGATTTTGTTGTGGAATGTATGGGGAAGGATAGTTCTGATATGATGGAGGATATTGATAATATTGAGAAAATCTTCCATAAGGATTTTGTACTCCTTGAGCCCAAGGTTGAGATTGAGATTGAGGTTAAGGCCAAGGTTGCTGCCAAGAATTCCAATTTGGTGGGGGCTGAAGATACATTTGATTGTTAAATCCCTGATTTTGTGGCCCCTACCAAGGCCTTCTAGAGACAAAGCAAAGAGATTCTGCTGAATTTGGAACTGTTTCTTCTTGAAAAATAGCCTTAAGACCTGGGATTGAAGGACAACCCTTGGTATCATTGTTTTCTGAACAAATAATACAAGTCTCTATGATTTTTGCATGCAAAGGACATTCTCTTAAAGCGTTTTTTTCCTGCATTTGGGACAGAAAATATCTAAAGCATCAACCTTGGTTTTTTGCTTGTTTTTCAACTTAAGGGTGCTTATTTGCTCACTAAGGATCCTTAGAATATCTGTTTTGAATTCATCAAGCATATTCCCAATTTCTGCCCTGCTCACTGGTCCAGTTGTAGAAGTATTCACTCTAACAAGAGAAGGATCTCTTGGACCTTTCCCAGTTTTGGATTTCCCTCTTGAGAGATGAACACATAATTCTCCTATTTCACTTAATGGGAGTTGAGAGATATCTCCCTTCCCCATCATGTTAAGGATATCTATCCACTCATCTCTAATGGCTTTCAATAGAAGATATTTTAAGGTATCTTCATCTAAATTGTCCATCTTTGCTCTTTTCAAGTTATAGTTGAATATCTCAATTAAATCCTCCAAATTTTCATCCTCTCTTTGTATCATTTTGAACACTTCATCCTTATGATTGGTAGGCATGCAATAATCCAAATACCTGTCAAAATACACCTTCTTCATGTCATTCCATGTTCTAATGGACTGAGTGACTAACCCCATGAACCACTTCAAAGCAGTTCCTTTCAATGTTGAAGGAGACAACTTAAGTTTTTGAGAGTCTTCTAAGTAATCATAGGTTCTGCACAAGACTTCAAACTCAAATACAAATGTTTCAAGATCCTCACCTTTTAACCCATGGAAATTTGGGAGGACAGAAGGTGAGATATTTTTCATTGTGACATTTGTTTCTTCATCCACTATAGGGAATCCAAAAGAATTATTTATTTCCCTATTTCCTCTGCCTCCTCCATTATTTCCTCTACCTCATCCATTATTTCTTCTACCTCTTCCCCTACCCCCTCCTCCAAACAGTGTGAATTCTCCATCCTCTCCTTCTTCTGCCATTATAGTTTCTTTAGAGTCAGTATAAGGTTCAACCTGCAAGGTTACTTTCTCTTCCTCTGGTTCCTGTATTAATGGTATGTGGGAGAGAGGTTCTACTTCTTCTTTCTCACTAGGTATTCCTAATTCTTCAACTAAAATGTTCTCCCCTGTGGAGGTGAAAAAGGCTACTCCTTATGTTGGAGACCCAAGATTTTTATCCTCTAGGCTACCTCAATAGATGAAATAGGAGATCCTTTTGATTGCATTTCTGACCTTAGAACTTTAGGAGTTTTATGGCTAGGAGTATGAGCTTGAGATGGAGGTGTATCTCTTCTTGTTCTTGGTGGAGTAGGTGGTGTTGTAGGAATTGAACTCCTGTCTCTAGCTATAAATCTACCCCTAGAGTCTCTTTCTCTATGCACATCATTTTTTTTAATGTAAGAGATAAGGTTACCTAATTACACTTCCCCGGCAATGGTGCCAAAACATTTAGTCCATTTAGTGTCCTAAATTGCTTGCATTAATTATCAACCAAGGTTTGTAAGCTGATGAAGTGTAGTACACTATATGTGCTTAGTTAACCCTTCCTACTTCGTTGTTTTGTATTTTTATATTGTTTTGGGGGTTTTTGTTCTTTGATTCCTAATGATGTACAAATTGAATTATGAGAAAATGAATCTAAACTTCCTAAAGGTAAACCAAGAGCTTAGAACTAGTCAAAATCTAAGTTAAAATAAGGAAAACAGAGCATCTATCCTATCTTGTCATTAATCCTAAGTCATGAATCTAATTATTATAATTAAGAGGTGAAGTTGTAAGGCATGCTGAAATAAATACAGAGAATGAAATTAAATGAAGTACTTCTGGTTATTCTAACCTTCAAGTTTGCAATATAACCTTTTTGAGATGGAATACAAACAACTTTCTGTACTTCGTGATCTAGAGAACTAAATAAAAACATGCAGAAGGTAACTGATTGGTTTCAACCATTATGTAAAGGGAATGTTTAACCATTTAGTTTAGGATGGGTGTCAATTGGAAATGGTGATCAAAAACATTCATTAACACAATGCATTGACAATATAAGCTAGAAAATAAATAACAAAAACAGTGTGTAAACTAGTCAACAATGCATTCTCATTACTTTCAACCTTACTCTGTTTAGAAACAAAGTCGTTTCCTTTATGAAATGGATTGGAGAAGCAAGACTACACAATTGAATTCTAACATTACGCTATTGATAAAAAACTAAAAGAAATCAAACTACAAGAAATCCTAAGTTAGAAACACTACTAAAAGCAAATGGTGAAATTAAGACTGAATGGAAAACAAATAAAAAGAAAACCTCCTTTACTGTAGGGGCCCTCTGCAACTGACTGGGTTGAGCTGCTAAGTAGTTGAAAATGCTCTTTCAAATGATCATTGGTCAACACATGGCTTTATATTATAAACAGGAACAAAAGTTCAAAATTACAAAGTTGAAAGTCTAAGCTTAATACATCCAAAACATCAAACCCCTCTCGGTTCTGTACAACTGGTATTTAAAAGAAAATATTCATAATTGTCTTTGAGGAAAATTAGCTAGAGGTGGTCTACATGTATCACAACAAGACTGCATAAATGTTTGATTAGCTACAGGTGACTTGAATTCGATCAAGATGGTTGTACAGAACCATTAACATAGGTGGCTGATCCGAGTTAACGCTGCAACAGAACTGTTGGATTTATTAATTAACCACGAAAGAGTAGACAAAGAGTTCTATTGCTTCCAGGTTTCATATGTTTGAATCCAACTTTGACGGTGGTCTTGAGCTATCTTTCTTATCAATCTGGGCTGGGTGACTAGGATAGGATTCATGTGGAGCCGATTCCAGAGATGCCCATGTGGCCGGTTTCTTCGTTTGACACTTGGAACCTACCAGACCATGGAAATAGCTACAGAATACACAATTAGCTACAGAATAGGCTGCGTTCTATAGCTAATTTGTAAAAACTTATTCAAATAGAAAATAAATAAAAGTATAACATGTCAATCATTTAATGCTCTCCTTAAGATAAAATCTATCATTTATCATTAATGGGGATTTGAAATGTTATGGAAAATCAAGGAAAAGAAGTGAAACAAGTTGTCAAAGGGAGGGTATTTCTGAGGTTGAACACTTTCTTATCTAATATATAAGAATGAATTCTCATTTGTAATAATCTTACATCAATTCTTATACAATATACAATTTACAATTACTGTCCTATCATGGATGTCTTTGTCTACGAATTATTTCAAATGTTTCTGTTGCGTATACGACTTTTGGTCGTTAAAGTGAGTATGAGGTTGCTTGAAAGCCAGGATGATCAAATAGAGATATAGACAATGGAGTCGCTAGGATGTTTACCATAAGATTGAAATAGTCGAGTTGCCAAGGTGAAAGATATTCAACCCACACTTCCCTTGCTCACGTGACAGAGGGAATGTAAAAATTTGTCATACCCAAGGAAAACTATTTTGATTCATTCCCTAGTAACAGCACCAGAAAGATGTTTCCTTTTCTATCACTTGTAGCATCAGTTCTTCAGACAATATAGAAGCTTCCTAGAGGAGGCCTTTGGGTTGATTGTAAACCAATGCTTAGGACATCTTAAGAGAGGAGTGCTTTTGAATATTATTAGTGGGGATTTCCGCTGCACTCCGATTGTCATGTAGTTTGAAAAAGATAATGAAGGGGGGCTTGGTTCAATGGTCCTTCATCGAGGTAAACTCAAGTGGATACATGGATCTAAACGTTGAGGGGGTAAATTGGGGTGATCTTAGAGAGAAATGTCTAGTTATGTAGGCTGACACATGACAATAGGTAGCTTTAATTTTGGCATTATAGTAAAGTGAAAATGAGGAATAAGGTTGGAAACAAGACAAAATCCTAAGAAACAATGTTCTAGTAGAAGTATGAAAGACTGAAAAGGTGGAATAAAAAATAAAGTGGAGTGCTAATTAAGGTCCCAAGATCTATACATCATGAATAAATTTGTTACTAATTAGCATATGTAAATATGTTCTTATACAAGTATTGTAGGCTATCGAATAACACAAGTAAATCTGTAATTACCACAAGTATTATTACTACTTAGCAGCAAAATATACAACCACGAATAAGAGTGAAACCGACAACTTCATTACACTATTTCAGAGGAAGAAAAACATACATGAAGTGATAAAGAAAGGGGAAATATACTGTATATTTCTCTGACTGGAATCACCAAAGGGTTTTATTCATCCTTCAAAATGAGTCCAATTCACCAGTCCATTTACATTCAGCAAGGTATCACTCAAGTCCCTCATGAACAAGCAACTAGAACCAAAAGTGGAATCACAGAATTTGAACCGCTCGAGTGCAGAATTATGGAACCTATATTAAGTTTTTCTTCCCTCTTTTTATATGGATAGGGAGAGCATAAAAAATAGTTACAAAAATATCTCAGTGAGAGCTTTAGCTGTCTCGGCATGCGATAGCTATAATGCCTAAATGATTACAATCAATATTTGATTCCTTTCTTGAATTATAAAAATTGCAAAATAAAAGAAAAAGGAAAAAACTAAATGATGATGGGAGGAAAATATCTCCATGCCATTCTTGTTATGCCCTCTACTCAAGCCATGTCTCTACCTCAATGTGCCTCTCTTGCTGCTTCAACGGTTCTCGTCACTTTCACCTTGACCACTTGAATTCCCACCTCTGGCGCTGGTAGCTGATTAACTATGGGGGCCTTGGTGGTGTTGCAGAATCACAGTTTCTGACTCATACATCTCTTTAGAATTCCTTGTATTACACTATCAGACCCTGATATGCCCAGTAGTGTCACAACAGAGCACTATCAGAGAAGTCCCATATCACAAACTTCATAGTGGTATGGAATTCAAATCTATTGATTGTTGATAGCTCTTTGTGCTTTTCCTCAGACCCTTGCCCTTGGTTCTTTGATTTCCCATTGACCGTGTCCCATACCTTATATGGGAGCTCCCTTATCGGCTATTTCCAATCAGGGATTTAACTTGGAGTTGCGACATTTCAATTTCGTCGGTCGTCAATCATTGATTATCCCTCTACATTCATACTTAGCCCTTGGTTCTTTAACTCCTCACGACCGCGTGCTAGACCTCATATCAAAGCCTCTCAGTCAAAGGATTCCAACTAGAGGTTTTACTTTGATGAAAAAACATGCCTCAACATACAAATGTTGATTTGTGATCTGACGTAATCCTTTTTCCATGTGGCACCTCATGAGTGGTGACACATATCACCATTTTTTGGCCTCTTATGACCTTTGAAAATGAAGAATATTCCTTCCACTTGTCCACCGTACTTCCACGTCATGATGACATCAGCCACCATGGGGCATATTGAAACCAATCTCTATTCACAACGTGTCCCTTTTCGGAACGAATCTTTGTTCACTATGTGTCACTTTTTAGAACCAATCTTTGTTCACCAAGTTTCCCTTATCGGAACAAATCATACATTTCCACACGTCCCATTAGAGGAGAGAGAAAAGGCCCCAACCTGCTTTGGTTTTTCATTAAAATACTTTGTTAAGTCATCTAAAGTCTTTCCTAGTGCTTCAGCACTTAAGGCATAATCCTAGTGATTTAACACTATTGACGTTCATCGACCGCAACTTTGTTGAGGTTGACATTTTTGAAATGCCGATCACCAATATACGATATGACCTGGACCCACCAACTATCAATATTGAAGGATCTCTGATTTGTGGGACCTCCAATTTTGAAATTGCCAATACGCAGGGACCTCTGATATTCTCTTCTTTCCTTCCTTTCAAAGCTGAAAAAACCCTAAACTTCAACAAGCCATATCGTTTGATCCACAAGTCCATTTTTGGACTTCCACATATAGTTGGAACATTTATTCTGAGGACTATCTAATGGAGAGGGTCTGATTTGGGCTTTGAGTGCTTTTGTGGCTTGGAATATGGCTTCAAAATTCTCTTCTCTTTTTCACTTTGGACAACTGAAAACACATTTTGAAATAGGTGACAACATTGGCTCCAAATGGGGACAGTGCCTTGCTAGCAAGGTGCTAAGAACTTGCAAAACAATAGCCTTCACCATTGGGCATGTATTCAAAAATAAAACAAATCCATAAAAATGAAAAATATCCATGGAAATTTATTTGTTGGGATTCCTTTCCTCATAAAAGTGAAATGTAGAAAAATAAATTCTAATAACTGGAAATTAAATGCTCATCTAGTGAGCTTATTTATATACAACTGCTACTTATATATAGGGATGAATTCACCCAAGTGAGGTCCACCTTCCAATGATACCAGACCAACATTAGAGTACTAGACCTTATCCCATTTTTCTCTTAGGATTCAACAACTAAAATGAGAATACACCACTACCCCCAAATAGATATTTGAGGCTCAGTTCTTTTCATCTCCTGCATGAACCTTCTAATTTGGATGTGTTCATGAAAATAAGAGACTAAAATAAGCATGCACCCCATAAGAGCTTCAGACCCAAGGTTTGACACTTACCTTGGAATAGATGTATCTTGTTGCAGGACAAAGAAAGATACCATGTATTCAGCTACTGGATCATGGAGCTGATGAGGAAAATTTGTAGTTGTCTCCCTTTCTTGAACAGATTCTAGGGAGGAATATTTCTGCAACACGTGGCCACACTCATTACTTGGCTCTTCAACTTTGGGCTTTTCTTCATGGAGTTATTGTTGGTATTCTTCTCCCCACTTGTTTCTAAGTAGATCCCTTTGACAATTTGCAACCATCTCATCCTCCTCTGAATCATATGAGCCATGAATCAGAGAATCTCCATCAACTTTAATATCAAATTCTTGAACTGGTTCTCCATTTGAAGGATGTGGGTCATAAATTAGATCCTCTTTGTCAACCTCCTGGTAGGCCTCCTCTTTTCGTGTAGCTTCCCATAACTGAGACTGTTGTCGATCTTCAACACTTGACTCTCCATCAAAGTCATACACATCACAAGAAGGAGAATCATCAACTTCGGCAGAATAAGATCTTTGGGGGTTTATTTGCAGCTCTATGATGTCTCCTTCTTCTCTTTCTTGATCATTTGGAGATGCTTCTTGATGCGAGTATATGTTTTGTTGGAATGGAGTCTCACAAACATCTTCTGCAGGGTCATTAACCCCAGGAATATTTTCAATGTTAAAATGTGCACAACAATCTTCAAATAGAGCACTCGATGGATATAATCATTCAATAATGATTGAATGACATGTGAAAACTATTTTAGGAGGATATGCTGCCATGAGGTATTGTTCTATACCAAACTATAAAGTTTTCTTCTAAGGTGTTGGGTGTGGAGCCTAATTATCTTCTTTATTCAGAGGTATCACCACATTGGACCCCAGTTCATAATGTGGTGGCAACGCCGCCCGTAATATTTACACTACAGGGGTCCATGGGGGGACACTGCTCCCGAAGCTAAAAATAGATGTAAAATTTCCTTGTAAAAAGTTGTAATTTCATAGTCAATCTGGGTTGTTCATTAGGGTGAGATCTAACGGTAGACGTTATGTTTAATTTAGGGTTTTTTTCCCTAGAAGGCAACCCCTCGCTATATATGAGGGAATTGTATTGTGTCTATGTAGATCTATATTCTGAGCGAGAAGAGAGAGGAGATTGAGTAATAGAGAAGAGGGAATTACAGTGGATCTGTTGTAGGTTGTATCTCTTCAGTTTGCTAGATAATATAAAAGCAAGGACTGGTTGTTTCTCCGTGGATGTAGCCAAAATTGGGTGAACTACGTATATCTGCGTCTCTCTTGTTTTATGCATTTTTCTGTGTTTATATTTTTGCAATATTTTATGTGTTCCATTGCTCCACAATATATAATTTTCTAACAACTGGTATTAGAGCTGAAGGTATACTTGGATGATAAACTCACAGAAGATGGGAGCAATGGTAGAAGATGGTAGGTTTAGGGTCGAAAAATTTAACAGCCAAAACTACTAGCTGTGGAAGATGCAGATGGAATATTATCTGTATCAGAGAGATCTGTACCAACCATTGAGTGGAAAGGCAAAGAAGTCGACAAGTATGACAGACACAGAATGGGATATTCTTGACAAAAAGGCACTTGGAACAATATGGTTGTGCCTAGCGGCATCGGTAGTGTTTAATATTTCAAAGGAAACGACAATAGAGGGTTTAATGTCGACATTGCCCAAAATATATGAAAAACCCTCGACCTAAAATAAGGTATTTCTTATGAAGTGTTTATTTAATATGAAAATGTCGGAAGGTGGATCTGTTTCTGATCATTTAAATGAATTTAATACAGTTACCAGTCAGTTAAGTTTTGTAGGGGTAACTTTTGCTGATGAAGTTAGGGCTTTGTTATTTCTATGTTCATTGCCAGAAAGTTGGAATGGTTTAGTTATGGCCATTAGTAACTTTGTCTCTGGATCTAGTACTTTAAAGTTTGATGATGTTGTCAGTGCAATCCTTAGTGATGAATTGCGACAGAAAAGCTCAGTTGAGACATCAAGTAATGCTTTGACGACAGAGACTAGGGGGAGAAAAATGGAAAGAGGAAAGAGCCCAGGATATCGTAGTAAGTCAATGAAAGGTAGATCCAATTCCAGATTAGGGATAGTGTGCTGGAAATGCGGGAAGAAAGGACACCTGAAGAAAGACTACAAGTCTCGAAAGGGAAAAGAAGGAGACGCACAACAAGAAAACAATCATGAAGCAAATGTGAGAGGTGATGTATTGAAAGATTCTTTAATTCTTTCTTTAGAAAATATTGTTGATGCCTGGGTGGTAGATTCAGGGGCCTCATTCCATGCCACATCTGATAGGAAACATTTTCATGATTATGTTCAAGGAGATTTTGGACAAGTTCAATTGGGTGATGATAAACCCTATAAAATCATTGGCATGGGTACAGTTTTCATAAAACAACAGAATGGAAACCAATGGCTATTGAAGGAGGTAAGGCATGTTCCATATCTAAAGAAAAATCTTATTTCAACAAGGCAGTTGGGAGGTGAAGGCTGTGTGACTACTTTTGCAGATAAAACCTGGAAGGTCACTAAAGGATCCCTGGTAATAGAAAAAGGAGAAAAGGTTGGTACATTGTATTTATGCAATGGTATTTCTTATTCTATTAATGCTTTAACCTCTACATGAGAAGATACAGCATTGTGGCATCATAGGCTTAGGAACATGAGCGAGAAGGGGATGCATATTCTTCACTCAAGAAATTTGTTGCCAGGTTTGAAGAATGTTGATTTAAAATTATGTAAGAATTGTGTTTATGGAAAACAAAAGAGAGTCAGATTCGTCAGAGATGGGAAAGAAAAGAAGAGTGAAAAATTAGAGCTTGTGCATACAGATGTATGGGGACCTGTTCAGGTATCATCTCTTGGTGGCTCTCATTATTATGTTACTTTTATTGATGATGCAACCAGAAAAACCCGGATTTATTGTATTCGAAATAAATCGAATGTATTTGATACTTTCAAGAAATGGAAAGCCTTGGTTGAAAATGAGACAGGAAAAAGGTTGAAGTGTCTCAGATAAAAAAATGGAGGTGAATATTGCAACAAAGAGTTTGATAGGTACTATTCAGAGAATGGAATTCGGAAAGAGAAGACAGTTCTAGGAACACCACAAGAAAATGGTGTGTCATAAAGGATGAACAGGACAATCATGGAGCATGCAAGGTGCATGAGATTGCATGCAGGATTGCCTTTACAATTTTGGGCATATGCTGTAGACAATGTTGTTTATCTAATAAACATAGGGCCTTCAAGTTCCTTGGATGGTGGTATTCTAGAGGAGGCATGGACAGGTAAAAAGGTAAACTACTCACTTTTAAAAACTTTTGGTTGTGAAGCCTTTGTCCACATTAATAAAGAAAATAGAACAAAGATTGAGGCAAAATCAAAGAAATGTACTTTTATTGGATATGGTGTTAATGATTTTGTCTATCACTTTTATGATTATGAAAAAGACAAAGTCATTAGGAACATAGATGTCATATTCAATGAAAAGGTTTTGTATAAGGATTAGGTGCAGGAAAAGAAACAAGAAAAAGAAAACAGAGAATACACAGTGCTTGACCCGATCACAGAAAAAATGATGTTGCCTGAAAATCATATTGATCAACGGCGAGAACAACAACCACAACAGCAACAAGCACCTTAAACACCTGAAAGTGGTGTTAGAAGATCTACCCGAATAAGTAGACCCCCTGAACGATACTCTCATTCATTATATTATGTATTGTTGACTGATTATGGTGAACCAAAACATTATGAAGAAGCAGTGCAGGTAGAAACCAGGAAGAAGTGGGAGCAAGCCATGAAAGAAGAGATGGACTTCTTAGCACATAACCAAACTTGGAACTTAGTTAGGTTGCCTGTAGGTAAAACAACATTGTAGAATAAATGGGTTACAAGTTGAAGGAAGAAGATGGAGGTAGAAAAAGGTATAAAGATAGACTTGTGGTGAAAGGGTTTGCACAGAAAAAGGGTATAGACTTTGATGAGATATTTTCTTATGTTGTTAAAATGACTTCAATCAGGACTATTTTAAGTCTAGTAGCAGTTAAAGATTTGCATCTTGAGTAGTTAGATGTAAAGACAACCTTTCTCCATGGGGATTTGGAGGAAGAGATATATATGCAGCAGCCACAAGGATATGAGGTAAAAGGGAAGGAGAAACTAGTGTGCAAGTTGAAAAAGAGCTTGTATGGCTTAAAAGAGGCTCCAAGGCAGTGGTGTCTAAAATTTGACAGGTTTATGTCTGAACAAGGTTATACTAGATGTCACTCTGACCATTATGTTTATCTCAAAAGGTAAAATGATGGCAGCTATATTATATTGTTATTGTATGTCGATGACATGCTTGTTGCAAGTTCTAACAATGAGGAAATAAATGTGCTCAAAAGAAAATTGGCTAACTCATATGCAATGAAGGATTTGGGTGTTGCAAAACAAATCCTTGGTATGAGAATAACTAGAGACTGGAAGAATCGCAAATTAACATTATATCAAAGTGAGTACATAGAAAAGGTGTTGAAAAGGTTTAATATGCAGAATGAAAAACCAGTTAGTATACCTTTGGCTAGCCATTTCAAATTAAGTAAGGAGGAGTGTCCCAAGACTCCAGAAGAATTGACTCATATGTCTAAAGTTCCATATGCATCAGCAGTTGGAAGCTTAATGTATGTAATGGTCTACACAAGGCCTGATATTGCCATGCAGTGGGAGTTTAAGCAGGTACATGAACAATCTAGGAAAAGAACATTGGATGGCGGTGAAGTGGATTCTCAGGTATTTGAGAGGTACCACAAATCAAGCATTATGCTTTGGTGGTTCAAACGTTACTCTACAGGGATATATTGATGCAGATATGGTGGGTGATAGAGATAACAGGAGGAGCACAACAAGGTATGTGTTTACTGTAGATGGAACAATTGTCAGTTGGGTCTCAAAACTACAAAGTGTTGTTGCACTCTCAACAATGGAAGCGGAGTATGTTGCTGCTACAGAGGCTAGTAAAGAAATGATTTCGTTACAAAGGTTTTTGGATGAATTGAGTAAGAAGCAGGAGTTGGGCAGGTTACACAGTGACAACCAAAGTGCCATACATCTTGCAAAGAACTCTACATTTCATTCCAAAACTAAATATATACATCTCAAGTACCATTTAATATGGTTAGTGTTGGAAGATGAACATTGAAGCTAGAAAATATACACAGTAGCCAGAATCATATAGATATGTTAACAAAAGTTGTAACTAGGGAGAAACTGAGAATCTACTCAGTTTCAACTAGTCTTCAAGTATGATGAAGAAGATGAGAATCAGTCAGGTCCAAAGTGGAGTCACTGTCCAGCAAACGAAGTAGTGGTGGAGTTGCTATAATCAGTCTCAAAGTGGGAGATTGTTAGATGTGGAGCTTGATTATCTTCTTTATTTAGAGGTATCACCACATTGGACTCTAGTTAGTAATGTGGCAACAACTCCGCCTGTAAAATACACACTGCAGGGGGGGTTCAGGGGGGGAAGCTACAACCTTTGGGAGCCCCCCCTAGAGGGGGGATCAGGGGAAGTGTCCCCGAAGCTAAAAATAGATGTAAAATTGCCTTGTAAAATGTTGTAATTTCATAGTCAATCTGGGTCATTCATTAGGCAGAGATCTGACGGTAGAAGTTATGTTTAATTTAGGGTTTTTTGCCCTAGAATGCAACCCCTCGCTATATATGAGGGAATTGTATTGCGTCTAAGTAGATATGTATTCTGAGTGAGAAGAGAGAGGAGAATGAGCGAGAGAGAAGAGGGAATTACACAGATTTGCTGTAGGTTGTATCTCTTCAGTTTGCTGGATAATATAAAAGGAAGGACTGGTTGTTTCTCCATGGGCATAGCCCAAATTGGGTGAACCACGTATATCTGTGTCTCTCTTGTTTTATGCATTTTTTTGTGTTTATATTTATGAAATATTTTATGTGTTCCATTGCTTTACAATATATAATTTTCTAACATAAAGAGTAAATTAACAATTTCATTTGGTATCTTAAAAAACAATGCCCTGTTGTTCCATGCATTCATGAAAATCCTTAATGTGTTGGTCCATCCTTTTATCTGTATTTCCACTGTATCTAGGCAAGTAGGTATTCCATTCATGAGATGAAGGGACGTGATTGGGATAACAGGTAATGGAAGAAAAATGTAGTGGAGAAAATTTTTTGGCCAAGAATGCAGGGATGGTCATTTTGAAAACCTCTCTAGGTGGGTAATATCAAGTTCAAATGGAGGGGAAGTTTTCTACTCTTTAGCATCAGAGTGAGTATGAGGATGCTTTAAAGCCAAGATGATAAAATAGATATAAAGGCACTGGAGTGGCCAGGATCTTTACAATAATATTGAAATAGTGGAGTCACCAAAGTGTTTACAGGTAAGATTTAGACATTGGAGTTGCAAGGGTGTTTACCATCATATTGAAATAGTGGAGTCGCCAAGGTGAGAGATATTCAACCCACACTTCCCTTGCTCACATAATAGAGGGAATGTAAAAAAATTTCGTACACAGGGAAAAATATTTTAATTCGTTCCCCGACAATGATGCTAGAAAGATGTTGTTGCTTTTTCTAATAGTGGTAGCATAAGTGCTTCAGGTGATATAGAAGCTTCATAAAGATGGCCTTTGGGTTGATTGTAGACTAGTGCCTAGGACATATTAAGAGAAAAGGGCTTTTGAATATTATTAGTGGGACTTTCCGCTGTACTCCAATTGTAACACAGTTTGAAAAAGATAATGAAGGGGAGCTTGGTTCAATGGTCCTTCATCAAGGCAAACTCAAGTGAATACATGGATCTAAATGTTGAGGGTGTAAATCAGGCTGATCTTATAGAGAAATGTCTGGTTCTCGTGGCCGACAAACAACAATAGGAAACTTTAATATTGGCATTGTAGTAAAGTGAGGAGTAGGAAATAGAGGAGGGAATTCGATGCATAGGGGTGGAAATGAGACAAAATACTAAGCAATAACATTCCAGTAGAAGTATGGAAGACTGAAGAGGTGAAATAAAAAAAATATGGAGCGTTAATTAAGGTCCAAAGATTTATACATCATGAATAAATTTGTTACTAATTAGAATATGTAAATATGTGCTCATAAAGTTACTATAGGCTATCCAATAACACAAGTAAACATGTAATTACCATAGTACTATTACTACTTAGCAGCAAAATATACAACCATGAAGAAAAGTGAAACCGATAGCTTCATTACACTATTTTAGAGGAAGAAAAGCATACATGAAGTGAAATAAAAAGGGAAACATACTGTATATTTCTTTGATTGGAATCACCAAAGAGTTCATTCATCCTTCAAAATGAATCCAATTCATGAGTCCATTTACATTCAACAAGGTACTGCTCAAGTCCCTCATGAATAGGCAAATAGAACCAAAAGTGGAGTCACATGATTTGGACCCCTTGGGTGTAGAATTCCAGAACTTGTATTAAGTTTTTATTCCCTATTTTTATAAGGAGGGGGAGTGCTTGAAAAGCAATCACAAAAATATCTCAGCCAAAGCTACAACTGTATAATCGAATAGCTATCTTGGCGTGTGATAGTTCTGCGGCTGAAATGATTACAATCAATATTTGATTCCTTTCTTGAAATACAAAAATTTCATAATAAAATAAAAAGGAAAAAATTGAATGATGACGGGAGGAAAATATCTCCACACCATTCCTATTGTGGCTTGTGCTCAAACCACGTCTCTTTCTCAATGTTCCTCTCTTTCTGCTCAGCCTGTTCCTGTCACCTTCACCTTAACCGCCTGAATTCCCACCTTTGGAGCTGGTAGCTGATTAATTGTGGTGGCCTTGGTGGTGTCACAGAATCATGGCTACTGACTCATCCATATCTTTAGACTTCCCTGTATTACACTATTGGAGCTTGATATTCCCAGTAGTGTCTCCACGCGGTGCAATATCGGAGAAGTCCCATATCGCAAACTTCATTGTGGGGTAGCATTCAAATCCATAGATTAGTGATATCTCCCTATGATTTGCCTCAACCTTGCACCCTTGGTTCTTTGATTTCCCATTGATCATGGGCCAACCCTTATATCAGAGATCCCTTATCGGTGATTTCTAATCAGGGATTTAAATTAGACTTGGGACATTTCAATTTAGTCGATCATCAATCACTAATTAGCCCTCTACGTTCAACCTTAGCCCTTGGTTCTTTAACTCTTCGCGACTACGTGCCAACCCTCATATCAAAGCCCCTCAATCAGAGGATTTCAATCAGAGGTTTTATTTTGATGCAACAACATGCCTCAACCTAGAAATGTTGATTTATGATCTAACATCATCCTCTACCACATTGCATCTCGTGAGTGGTGACACATGTCACCCTTTTTTGGCCTCTTATGGCCTCTAAAAATGTAAAATTTTCCTGCCATGTGTCCACCATACTGCCATGTCATGATGACATTAGCCACCATGGGGCATATCGGAACCAATATTTGTTCATCGCCTATCCCTTATCAGAACCAATCTCTATTCATCATGTGTCCCCTATCAGAACCATTCCTTGTTCACCACGTGTCCCTTATCAAAACCAATCTCTATTCACCATGTGTCCCTTATCGGAACCAATCTTTGTTCACCACGTGTCTCTTATCGGAACCAATCTTACATTGCCACACATCCTATTAGAGGAGAGAGAAAAGGTTTGAGCATGATCTAGTCTTTCACTAAAATACTTTGTTAACTCATCTTCGGTCTTTCCCGACACTTTAACAATTAAGATACAATCTCGACAATTTAACACTTTTAGCATTCGTCGATCACAATTTTGTTAAGGATGACATTTTGAAAATGCTAATCACTGATATGCCATATGGCCTGGACCCACCGAATATTGATATTGCAGGACCTTTGATTTTCGGGACCTTGGATTTTTCGATCACCGATATGCAGGGACCTCCGATATGCTCTTCTTTCCTTCCTTTCAAAGGTGACAAAACCCTCAACTTCAACAGGCCATGTCTTTTGATTCAAAAGTCCATTTTTGGACTTCCATATACCTTTTAAAAACTTATTCCAAGCACTATCCAATGGTGAGGGTCTAATTTGGGTTTTGAGTGCTTCTGTGGATTGAAATATGGCTTCAAACTTCTCTTCTCTTATTCACTTCTGACAGTTGAAAACACATTTTTGCAGTAGGTGACAACATTGGCTCCAACTAGGGACAGTGCCTTGTTGGAAAGGTGTTGAGAACTTGCAGACAAGTAGCCTTCACCATTGGGCATGGAGTCAAAAATATAATGAATATATAAAACCATAAAATCTCCATGGAAATTTGTTTGTTGGGAATACTTTCCTCATAAAACTAAAATGCAGAAAAATAAATTCTAACAACTGGAAATTAAATGCTCAGCTAGTGAGCTTATTTATATACAACCCCTACTTATGTAGAGGGCTCGATTCACCCAAGTGAGGTCCACCTTCCAATGATACCAAACCAATATCAGAGTACTGAACCTTATGTCATTATTCTCTTGGGAGTCAACAACTAAAACACGCATACACCACTACCCCCAAACAGATATTTGAGGCTTAGTTCTTTTGATGTCCTCCATGAACATTATAATTTGGATGTGTTCTTGAAAATTTGTGACTAAAATAGACATGCACCCCATAAGAGATTTAGTCCCAACGTTTGAAACATACCTTGGAATAGATGTATACTATTTCAGGCCAAAGAAATATACCATGTATTCAACTACTTGATCATGGAACTGATGAGGAAAATTGTAGTTGTCTCCCTTTCTTGAACAGATCCTAGGGAGGAATCCTTTTGCAATAGGCAGCCACAGTCATTGATTGGCTCTTCAAATTTGGGCTTTTCTTGAAGGATTTTTTGTTGGTAGTATTCTCCCCACTTGTTTGTAAGTAGATCCCTTTGACAATCTGTAGCCATCTTATCCTCCTCCTAATCATATGAGTCATGAATCATATTATCTTCACCAACTTTAATATCGGCTTCTTGAACTGGTTCTCCATTTGAAGGGTGTGGGTCGTAAATTGAGTCCTCTTTGTAAACCTCCTAGTGGGCCTCCTCTTTTTATGTAGCTTCCCATAACTGAGACTGTTGTGGTTCTGCATCACTTAAATCTCCATCAAAGTCATACACATCACAAGAAGGAGAATCATCATCTGCGGGGGAATAAGATCTTTGGGGGTTTATTTGCAGCTCTATGATGTCTCCTTCTATTTATTGATCATTTGGAGATGCTTCTTGATGCGTGTATATGCTTTGTTGGAATGGAGTCTCACAAACATCTTCCACAAGGTCATTAACCTCAAGAATATTTTTAACATTAAAATGTGCACAATAATCTTCAAACAGAGCACCTGCGGGATATAATATTTTGCAATAATGATTGCATTCCATGTGGAAACTCTTTAAGGAGGATATGCTGCCAAGAGGTATTGTTCTATACAAAAGTCTAAAATCTTCTTCTACATGGTACATTAACAATTTCATTTGTGCATCTCAAAAAACAATGCCCTGTTGTGCCATGCATTCATGATAATATTTAAGGTGTTGGTCTATCCTTTTATCTGTATTTCCACTGAATCTAGGAAAATAGGTATTCCATTCATGAAATGAAGGGATGTGATTTGGATATAAAGAAATGGAAGAAAAATCCAGAGGGAAAAAATTGTTGGCCAAGAATGCAGGGCTGGCCATTTTGAAAAACTCTCTAGGTGAGTAATCTCAAGTTCAAATGGAGGGGATGTTTTTTGTTGTTTAGCATTAGAGCGAGTATGAGGATGCTTGAAATCTAGGATTGTTGGGTCAATTTATTGAGTAAATTAACATAAGTATTTTAAATATCAATCCAAGTTTGTAGAACTTAGAAGCATGTCCAAAATATATGGATATCAACTATAATCAACTTTAGAAGATAAGTTATGAAAACTAAAGGAAATTCAATTATAAAATAATTAGAAGTTCATATTACAAATATAAAATTCAACTAAGTAATTTCTAATTCAATATGTAATAAGCAGGAGAAGTGGCTCCTAACTTAGGAGAACCAAATTGACCTTCTTCTATAGTACTACTTGATGAACTAAAATCAAAAACCACTAATGAACAATAGCGTAAGATGCATAAAAGAAAAATAGATTAGGCTCCTAACTAATGAATTCCTTGTTGTTCTTAATTACAAATTCATTCATTATTAATTCCATTGTTAGAAAACTAGAAATTCATAAAATCACTTGAAAGCAAGAAAGATGAATTCTAGTTTATATTCTTTGATCAGATAGAAGGAGAGTTTAACTTAAACACTGGTTTGTCCCTTCATATACATATTAGAAGTAAATGAAGATTTATCAACAAACATAATAAATCATCATACATCTAATTAAATAAACAAATCTTGAGCAAAACTAGTTTATGAAAATTGAGCTCAATTAAACATGAAGTGTACTTAGCTTGTTGTGGGGCCCTCTGCCCTTGCCTTGCACAATTGAAGAGATTATCAGCTACTGCAAGCTCAGTCAATCATCCACAACATTGAACAACAACAAGAAGATAGAATAGGTTGCTCAAATTAACTCAATATATTCAGAAATCTTAGTATGAAATTATATAAATTCTACATATTCATGCCTTCAATGTTTTGGCTTAAATAGAGAAATATAAAACAAACTATTCTAAAATGTCTCAAAGATCGATGTATATTCTTATCATATCTATCCAAGTCAAGCTCATCCATCCAATCACTCAAAATCTAGAAAATCCCATGAAATCCTAAAATGGCCTATTACCTTGGGATTTCTAGTCTTGTTTGCCAAGCTTTGATCAGGCATGTTTAAGCTCAGTTTGACCAAACCAATAGGAACACATTCAATATTACCTTCTAAACTTTCTAGAAATGTGCTCAGCTCGTGCCTAGGTGTCGTGCAAGTATGATATCAATGAAGCCATTAGGGAAATTTCTGGTCCTATCCAAAAATGCACTTAAAATCCATTTTTTGTAAAAACATCTAAAAATTGCAAAACTTAATTTGTATACCTGAATATGCATAAATTGATCAAAATGGAGTGTATATGTTGGTAAATGAATGGATAACATGGAAATTAAGTGTATTTAATTAAGAAAAATTGGATTAAAAACGAGGGCCAACATCTCCCCCTTGTTGATGTATAAGCATGTCCTCATGCTTGCTTCTTTCTCTTAGACCTTCTGAGATATGATGTAAACCCTGTACCTGATCCAGATGCCTCCTGCTATGCTGCTTGTAGTAGACAATCAATTCCCTTGTACTTCTCTTCCTTGTAGATTGTAGCCTTGACTTTTTGTTTTTCGTACTTGTTCTTCCATAAGTTTTTGTCTTTGAGCCACCTCGAAGCTTGCCTATAAAGAAGATCATTCTTTGTTTTAAGTTTTCCAACTTCCTCATTTAGCTTTTCATTTTCCTTGATCAATTTTGCATTTTTTTTCTTGTATGTCTTTTTTTCTTTCTTCAAATGCCTCTCTAGAATTTTGCTTATATCCAATTGATATGTTAGCTCTTTTATTTTTCTAAGGTGCAACTCTTTCCCCAATTCTTGTGTTCCTTTGGCAAATGAAGTGGCTTCAACATTATCAAAGTATCAATTTTTCTCCAATGTCTTTTAATAGGCTTCTTTTTCCAATCTCTCAATTATTCCATCAACTTGTTTTTTTGTGGAAGGTGTTTCAACAATATGTACCTCAGGGTCTTTCTATTTACTACTTGTTTCTGCTGGACTTTTTCTCCTATGCCTCCTAGGAGTGGATATGAAAGATGCTTCTCTCTCAACCATGATAGTATCTTTTTTCTTTTTGGACCTTCTCCTTGGATAGAGAAATGAGCACATTATTCTTCTTATTTCATGAATTGGTTTATAATTTTCCTCTATGGCTTGTTCTTCAAAATGATGTTGAACTAAAAAATATTTCCATACTACACCCTTGGCTTTCATTTGATATTCTACAAGATTTTTGATAAATACTTGGTGATAGATTTGTGCTTCCTTGGGTTTAATTTCATTTTTCACATTCTCTATCATTTTAATCAGATTCTTTGAGAAGAAATATGGAAAATTGATTTTCACTACTCCTTTGATATGCTGGAGCAATCTGACATGATAAAGATCCACCACAATATGCCCTCTACCACATATGAAAAACTTCTGAATAATTAAAACCAATTCTACCCATGGCTCATTAAACCATTCCCCAGGTATGCCCTTGGTTCTATTAAATGATCCCTTCCTATTTTTCTCTAAAAACAAAGTCCATCCCTTTTCTTTAAAGTGTAAGTCCTTATGATATTGTCCCCTGACAGTGGTAGATATAAGGCTTGGAAAATGAATTATGGACTCAATGGGATAACTAGGTTTCCCACCATGGTTTGGTCTTATGCATAATTGTTTATAAACTCCATGTTGATGCTTTCATTGTGCCCATTAAACGTTTGGAGGAAGCATATAAGACCAGCCTGATAAAGTTTGTCTATTCTCTCTTTTTCCCAATGCTCAATCTAGAATTCTTTTGGTTCTAGCCTGGTGGCCATATGCTCTAAAAACCAAATTATATAACCTTGCACTGTCATCATTCTCATTTTGAAAATTAAAATTATTCATACATACAGATCTTTGTTGATTTATTCATGCATTATGGTGATAGGGCTTACCTCCTCTCTGATGCTCTTCACAAAAAAAATAATGAAAATCAACCTTGTTCAACCTTTGTTCTGCTACAAAAAATAAACGGTTCACTGTTCTTCAAAACCCATAAAAGAAAACATTGCTCTATGTATACAATGTTCATAAAAACATTTTGATAATGTTTTATTGCTCCTTAACTCATAATTCGATCTCGTTTTTTTACCAAAATTCATCAAAATCCCTACTCTGTTTCAAAAATTCTTACTGTGCATGTGAATGAAATGAATTTTCCCATACAAACCATACATTAATTATGCCCATTGTATATAAAAAAATAGGAAAAATTATGTTTTCAAACTAAAAATTGAAAACTTTGTTTTCATGTAGAATATTGTGTAACTTTTTTTGAGAAAAATCATGCCATAGTGTCCTTCACTCGAAAGGGGTCAGAAAGCAAACAGTTTCTCAAAATGCTTCAGAGAGCACAATCAAAGGAATATGGGTGGGACCCTTACTTGGGGGTCACCAACTTTTTTTATTCCTCGACTACATTGATTTGCATATGACTCCCTTTGAATTCATACATAACTCTTCCTCCACAAAGAAAAATCCATTGTGCATTCGAACTGAAGTGATTTAAGCTCACTACTTGCAAAAATAATTAACAAATGGCTCACTGTATCTTTCAAAATTCACTCACTGTGCAACACTCTATTTTCTTAAACATAATATGACAATTTCATGGCTAAATGTAGAAGATTTGATTTCGTTTTCGTGTTTTGGATCAATCCCGAGATTTTCTCTGATTTTTAGCCTCATATCCCTACGTTTTCAAAACATCACTGTCGTTAAGACTCTTCTTCAATTAGATTAGAATCCTCATGTGTTAATAGGTGGCAGAGTTAAGTTATTCAGTGTCAATCACTCAGGTTTCTAAACTGGAGTTTTAACTCGTTTTTGACATGACACAATGTAATACTTAGCACTAGTTTTGTTCCTTGAAATCCGTTAAGAATTTATGACAATCTGAAGGTGATATCTTACCTTATTTTACATTACTTCTAGAGTCTCATGGAGCACTCAGTCAACCTAAACGTGGAGAAAATCTCGGTCCTCTATCTTCTTCAAAACCGATGCCTTCTTCTTCCCATAGCTTCCTATATATTCTACATTTCTTCCTTTGTTCAGGGTTCTTTCTTTACGCATCCCTCTCTTCTTCCTTGTTTTCATTTTTCTTCTGATTTCTCCTTTCACAAGAGTGTTATATGCATGTGCATAAATTCACAGTGTTCTACACCTCTACCTGAGCGGAATTTTGCTATGATGGTGGGGAAAAACGTTCAATACAATGAAGTAGTTTACACAGTGAGAAAATAACATATTTTGCAGTGTTTGAAGCATTTGTATGTTTCTTTGAAGGCTTTTTACCATCTCTACCTTCTAGCACATACTCTGACTGTGTACCTTTGGCTGCCACATGTCCTATTCACAATGTTTCCCCTTCGTCCTTTCCTCCACTGTGTTTATGCCTGTCTCATCACTGTAAATTGTATTCTTTGCTCTTTGTATGCCCATACCTTCATTCCTTTGTATTTGTAAAACATGTAATCAACCATTTCATTTCATCATTTAACCAGCCATTCATTTGTATGCCCATTGAAATGCATCATAATATCAATGCATACCTTCGTTCCCTTGCATTTCGTTGCATCATTTCGACCTTGCATTTCATTGCATCATTTCGACTTGGTCCTTAATCATAACTTAGGTATATTGCACGTTCATTGTTTTAATTTATTTTTAAAATGACCCTAGAATGGTCATGTTTAAAATTAAAATTTCTATGACACTAACCTTTGTTGTTTTGTTCTAGGTCAACAAGGATTTGAATATTGAACCTTCAATTTTTTATCCATATGATCTAAGAAAATAATTAGGATTAATGTGATGGGTTTTTTTTATGATATCGAATGATGTTATAGGGAATGATGGATAAATGTAGAAAAGGGTAATGAATAGCTGATGATAGTAGTGATGATAATAATTAAGGTAGGAATATAATGCATATCAAGCACTAAATTAGTCTTAACATCTTCTAGAAAAATAAAAAAAAATAGAATTTTTAAGAGAAATTTTTTTACTTACTGTACTTGTACTCCCATAAAATATTTGATGTCAATGATGTCCTCTAGTCAAATGATAGTTGACAATGTCTTTGATGGCTCCTCCAAGATATATTGAAATGTAGAGACTTATTTTTGCTTCATGTTTTCGCATCTGACATTGATTCAAGATCTTGAATGTTGATGTTGTTCAAGTCCCTTCTGTAGTTTGTAATTGATGTTTCAGGTCCCTTCTGACATGTACTTTTCAACAATATTTTATGTTGCTTCCATAATACACGTTCCTTCTGCATAATGATATCTTAGGTCCCTTCTGCACAATATTTTCAATGATGTATCAAGTCCCTTCTAACATAATTCATGTTCCTTCTGACATGTAATTCAGGTTCCTTCTGTAATTTAGTTGCTCAAACTATTTGCATAGTTTTATTACAAATTCTCCCCTTTCTTATGTTAAGACTTGTCCTAAAGTCTTGTATTTCTTGGAGGATCATTTCTACAAAATCAAACACAAGTAAGAGTAAAACTAGGTAATAATTCATATAGGCCAAACCAGTTGGTTTTCCAATATGAATTCGAGTTTGCTTTGTGCCATTTTCTTGGATTTTCACAAGCAAACTTTTTACTTTTATTTTATTTTTTATTTTTTTGTTATTATTTATTTTTTATTGTTCTGGAATTATGGAAGGCATATTGCTATGTTGTTCCATTATTTCTAGATCAGTGTCTGTTGAAATTATTTCCATAAAATCCTCTTTATTTATAGGCTTATTATAGACTTTAAGCCTATGTCCATTAACTACAAATGAAACAGATGCTTCATCAATTATTTTTATTTTGACAACTCCATTACCAAAGATTTCTTCTATCTCATATGGCCCCAACCAATGAGTTGTAAACTTTGCTTTTAAATCCTTAAACTTGGAGTCAAACAATAATGCCTAGTCTCCTTTATTGAATGTTTTATTTTTGATATATCGATCATGCCATTTTATTCTTTGCTACTACACAAGAGATGTGTGCTCTACTGTTTGTTGTCTTATTTCATCAATTTGATTTAATTCCATGACTCGTTGTTGTTGTGCTTCAGATAATTCCATTCCCAACTTTGGTGCTAGTTTGAATGTATGTATTTGAAATTCTATGGGTAACAAGACTTCTTTTCCATACACCAATTGATATGGACCGAAACCAATTCTGTTCTTCCATTTTATCTTGTATGCCCATAGTGCATGTCTCAATTCCTTTGAACAATCCTTTCTATTCATTTATACATTTGTCGTCATGATATTCTCCAAGACTTTATTTGTTGACTCCACTTATCTGTTTGCTTGAGGATGGTACGGAGTTGATTTTCTATGTTTGATATTGTACTTCTCTGTAAGATCTTGAACAAGTTTGGAGGTGAACTGTGTGCCTTGGTCAGTTACAATCTATCTTGGTACTTCGAATCTGACAAAGATTTCCTCAAAGAGGAATGTGACTATTGTGTCTTTTGTTGCTCTTGCTACTGCCTTTTCCTCAACCCACTTAGTAACATAATAAGTACATACTAAGATGTACTTCTTTCCATTTGAAGGTGGGTTTATAAGTCCCACAAATGTAGAGCCCATTACTCAAATGGCTCTATGAGTACTTGTGACTTTAATGGAATTTCATTTGATATTATTGTCCTTCCTATTCCTTGGCAGTTGTCACATCTTTTAACATAAGCTTTGGAATCCTTGAAGATTGCTGGCCAGTAATAGCCAAGTTTCAGCACCTTGTAGGTTGTCCGTTTGTCTACAAAATGACCACCACATGGCTCGTCATGACATGATCTCAAAATATATAAGATTTCATCTTCTCTAACGCATTTTCTTATTATCAAATCAGAAATAGTATAAAAGAGATCAACATTGACCCAGCGATATCTAGCACTTTCTCTAATGATTTTTCTTTTGTGTTTATTTGTGAAGTGGGATGGTAATTTTCTAGTAAACAAATAGTTTTCTATATCTGCAAACCATGGTGTTTTGACTGTTATAGCAAATAGATGTTCATCTGGAAAATTATTTGAAATAGGATTCGAATCACTAGTTGAATGAAGCCTTGAAAGAAAGTCAGCTACTTGATTATCTTTACCTAGTCGATATTTAATTGTAATGTTAAATTCATGCATTAAAAATAGCCATCTAGTAAATTTTCCATTTGTAATTGCTTTATTAATTAATTATTTAATGGTTGAATGGTCTGTGTGAATGAATACTTGACAGCCTATTATGTAGTGCCTGAATTTATTAACTGCATTTACTACAGCTAGCATTTCTTTTTCTATAACCGTGCAATTCAATTCTGTCAATGTTAAATTTTTACATATGAAATATATGGCTTAATTAAATTGGTTTTCTTTCTGTCCAAGTCATGTACCTATAGTTGTGTCAGATGCATCAGTAGAGATGTGAAATGGAAAAGACCAATTTGGTCCTTGAAGAATGGGGGCAACTGACAATTTTTCTTTTAATAATTGAAATGCATTTTGACAATTATTTGTCCATTGGAATTCAACATCTTTTGTGAGTAACTTGAATAGAGGAAAAGCTATATTACTAAAATTTTCAATAAATATCCTATAGTAGCCTGCATAACCCATGAAACTTCTTACTCCCTTTTGAGTTGTAGGTGGCATTAAATTGACAATGATTTGTATTTTTATGGGTCCACCTTAATTCTCGATGAAGAAATATGGTGGCCCAACACTATCCCTTCTATTAACATCATGAAGCATTTTTCATTGCTTAGGGATATATTTGTCTCGATGCATATTTTCAAAACTTTCTCAAGATTTTTCAAGCAATCATCAAATGTGTTTCCATATATAGTGAAATCATCCATTTAAACTTCTACACATTGATGGATTAAATTAACAAAGATTGTAAGGACTGCTCTTTGGAAAGTAGCAGGTGCATTACATAACTAAAAAGAAAAAACATTGTATGCATATGTTCCCCATGGGCAAGTAAATGTGGTTTTGTCTTGGCCTTCCAATGTTATTCTGATCTGATTATACCCACTAAATCAATCTAGAAATGAAAAGAACGTCTTCCTAGCTAATGAATCTAGTACTTGGTCAATAAATGGTAGCGAGAAATGATCTTTTAATGTGGCTTGTTCAATTCCTTGTAGTCTACACATATTCTTCACTTCCCATTTTTTTTTGGCACTACCACTAAATAAGAAACCCATTTACTATAAAAAATCAGATAGATGAATCCAACTTGTAATAATTTCTGCAATTCTTCTTTCACTATTTCTTTCATCATGGGATTCATTCTTCTTTGAGGTTGCCTTACTGGTTCGATATGATCATCAGTGTAGATGTGGTGGATACATGTTTTTGGATGAATCCCCTGCCTATTTGTGTAATCCCAAAAAAAAAAAAAAAAAAAAAAGTGAGTGTTTATGTAACAATGCTATTACTTCTTGTTCTTCTGATGATTGTAAGTTATTACCTATATTCAAATTCTTTCCAGGATAAATCTCAATGACTTTACTTTTTGAATTGGTAATTGAGTTATCAGGAAAAATATTTGTGAATGAATCTTGCAATGATTGAATTGTGCATTTTTCTTGAAAACAACTGTGATTCAAAAGATTACTTGCAGTGTCATACTGAGTTACTCTAAGCTTCTTTGAAATATCTGGTTCTGAGATGAAAAGGTCTAATAGATCCTCATTCTCTTCTTCTTCTCTAAGGTCAAAGACTTGATTAATACTAAGAACATATTTAGTTTCTTGTTGTTCTTGTCCTTCAAGCCATGACAATAAAGAAGGTGCTTGTGATGGAGAACAGAGCGTGAGGTGTTACCTTTCATCCCCATGTGCAATAATCATACTTCTCAATCTGCATCCAATGAAGGCATCTACAGTGGCTAACCATGGTTTGCCTAAAATTAGAGGATTCCCTGCTAAATTTGTTTTTGGCTGCAAAATGAGAAAGTCTAGAGGATACTCCTATGAATACAGAGAGACAATGATATCTTCTAATATTCCTTCTGGTACAACTTTAGATCTGTCTACAAGGTCTAGAATTGTAGTAGTAGATCTATTGTTGTTTAAGTTCAAATGTCTCATAGTATCTGTAGTCATAACATTTATAGATGCTCCCAAATCTATTAGAGTATTTGGAACTGAAAAATTATTAATTGAAATAGTAACCATAGGGAATTGGGAGACTCCAATTTCATTCTTGAGATGATGTCAAACCCATTTTCTTGATGCATAACTCCTTTATTGTTTTCGCATAGATTGGAATATCTTTTATTTCTTGCAACAAAGGAATTTTGACATAAGCATTTTTGAATTCATCCAAAATATCAAATTTAGGAAGAGACATTTGAATTCTCTGCTCTACTAATCTCTCTGGATAGGGTGGTATGAGTCATTCTAGTTTTTCCTTTCTGATTTTGATTTTTTAAATGATATGTTTCAACTTGTTCTCCTTGTTTAGTTGGTTCTTCTATGATCCAAGGAGAATTTTCATGTAATACTTTCCCACACCTTAAATGGACATCATTTATGGGAAAATTAGAGTATGCTGGAAAATATGTTGCTTCTTCCACATTGTAAGCTGGTTTTTCCATTTTGTTACTTGGATTTGCTATTGGCTGAGCTGGGAGTTGAGTTGGTCTAGGTGGGGGTTGATTCAGAAGTAGCTGAAGCTGTTGAGGTTGAGTTAGTAATGGTGCAGGATTTTGTTGTGGAAATGGAATGGATTGTGGATACTATTGGAACTATTGGTATGGCAATGATTGTTGATATGGCTATTAATATTTTTGGTGGTATTGTTGCTAGTATTGTTGTTGGTATTGTTGAGGATACATTTGTTGAGGTGGTTTGTTTCCATAACTATATCCTCTCCAACCTTGTGCAGGCTGGTTTTGATATTATTGTGGAGGCCAACCCTGCCACGGTATTGCGATGTTCCATGAATTTGGAGGAGGATACTGATAGTCTTGTTGAGGGAGTTGTTGAGGAATCCTTGGCTACCAAGGTCTTCTTGGTGCCATATAGTAAAGACCATCTGCCCCTTGTACTTATTCCATTGGATTCATTTGCAATTCTTTAAGCTTTTGACAGTTTTCTATTGAATGGTTTTCCATGCATAGACCACATACCTGAATACTATCCAAAGGGCATTCTCTTAATGGATGTTTCTTCCTACACTTGGGACAAAAGATTGCTAAGATTTGATCTTGTTCTTCTTTCCTTTTGTTAGCTTTCAAAACATCTACTTGTATCCCTAAAGTGCTTAGAAGATCAATTTTCAATTTTTCCAGCAAACTCCCTATTTCCGCTCTTGTTACTCCTCCTGTTGCTGACTTTGAAGCTTTTGAACTAATATCTCTCCCAGTTTCTGATCTTCCTCTAGAATATTTTTGACATAGTTCTGCAATTTCATTAAATGGCAAGTTTGAAATATCTCCCTTGCCCATTACATTAAGAATTTCAAGATATTCATCTCTTATACCTTTAAGAAAGATTGTATGAATGGTATCAGGGTTCAGAGGGTGTTTTTTAGATTTTTGAAAATTGTACAGAAATATTTCCAAATACTCTTCTAAACTTTCATCTTCTTGTTGTGTCATTCTAAAAACATCCTCTTTCAAGTTTCTAGGCCTACAATAGGGTTTATACTTTTTAAGAAATATTTTCTTCATGTCATCCCAAGAAGTAATTGTATGTTCTCCTAAACCCATAAATCATTTTAATGACACTGCTTTCAAAGTAGCAGGAAAGAGATGAACCTTGTGTGTGTCATCTTTGTACCCATAAGTTCTACACAAGATATCAAATTCAAACATAAATGAGTCAGGATCTTCTGTTGGCATTCCATAAAAGTTAGGCAACATAGAATATGGAATGTTTTTCATTTTCACTTCTTCTCCTAATATTGTTATTGTATCTAATATTGGAAAGCCAAAAGTAGCTTCCTGATCATCATTATTTTCTTGCTTGTTATCATTTAGTCTTTTTTATCATACTTTGTTTTTCTCTCTTCTTCTCTTTTTATTTCTACTTCTCTCCTTGCTTCTTCCTTCCTTTGCCTTTTCCACTCTTTCTGTTGACTTTCATATTGAAGTCTTTGTTCTGGAGTGAGGATAGTCGATCCTTTCGCTTCTTCTTTCATAGTTTCAAGTATTTCTATAGCAATTTGAGATTCAAATTGTTGTTTGTTTTCAAAAATAGGTTGTTCTATTGGTTCAAGAATGGGTTGATCTAATTGTTTAGCAGTCTTCCTTGTTTCCTTTTGTTTTTCTACAATTGGTGTTCCTTTTGGGGTTTGTTTTCTTTTTACTTCCAAGGCTAACAAGGTTTGTCGTTCAATTAAAGTCAATCTTTGTCCTGATATTTGTTTCTCTTCTAATTCCTCTAGAGTTGGTTTAAGAGAAATTGGTGTAGTTAGTTCTGATGGTCCTTCCCCTATGGATGGTTGAATTTTTGGGGGGGTTTTCTTAATGAATCTACCTTTCTGATCTCTATCTCTAAGCATAAAGAAACATACCTAAAAGAAAAATTATTTTTTGTTTTTGTTTTTGTTTGTGTTTTAATTTTTTATATTTTGTTTTTATCCTCTAATTGACTATGTTGATGAATGATTCCCCAGAAATGACGCTAAAACTTTGGGTCAATTTATTGAGTAAATTAACACAAATATTTTAAATATCAATTTAGGTTTGTAGAACTTAGAAGCATGTCCAAAATATATAGATATCAACTATAATCATCTTTAGAAGATAAGTTATGGAAACTGAAGGAAATGCAATTATAAACTAATTAGAAGTGCATATTATAGATATAAAAATCAACTAAGTAATTTCTAATTCAATACGTAATAAGGAGGAGAAGTGGTTCTTAACTTAGGAGAACCAGATTGACCTTCTTCTACAATAATACTTCATGAACAAAAATAAAAAACCACTAATGAACAATAGATTAAGATGCATAAAAGAATAATAGAAGAGGCTCCTATCTAAGGAGGTCCTTGTTGTTCTTCATTACAAATACATTCATCATTAATGCCATTGTTAGAAAATTGGAAATTCAAAAAATCACTTGAAAGCAAGAAAGATGAATTCTAGTTTATATTCTTTGATAAGATAGAAGGAGAGTTTAACTTAAACATTGGTTTGACCCTTCATATACAGATTAGAAGTAAACCAAGATTTGTGACAAACTTAATAAATCATCATACATATAATTAAATAAACAAAGCTGGAGTAAAACTAGTTTATGAAAATTAAGCTAAATTAACCATGAAGTGTACTTAGCTTGGTGAGGGGGCCCTCCACCCTTGCCTTGCACACTTGAAGAGATTATCAACTACTGAAAACTCATTCAATCATCCACAGCATTGAAAGGTCAAAATAAGATATAACAGGTCCCTCAAATTAACTCAAAATATTCAGAAGTCTCAGTATGAAATTATACAAATTCTACATACTCATGCCTTCAATGTTTTGGCTTAAATAGAGAAATATGAAACAAAATGATCTAAAATGTCTCTAAAGCCTATGTATATCCTTATCCTATCTATCCAGGTCAATCTCATCCATCCAATCACTCAAAATCTGAAAACTCCCATGAAATCCTAAAATTTGCCTATTTCCTAGATATTTCCTGAATGACTGGTCTTGTTTGACTAGCTTTGACCGAGCATGTTTAAGCTCAATTTCATCGAACCAATATGAAAAAGTTTAAGCTTAGTTCCCAAGATTTCTATAAATGTGCTTAGCTCATGCCCATGTGTCATGCAAGTATGAAATCAATGAAGCCATTACAGAAATTTCTGGTCCTGTCTAAAAATGCACTTAAAATCCAATTTTTGTAAAAACATTTAAAAATTGCAAAACTTAATTTATATACCTGAATAAGAATAAATTGGTCAAAATGGGGTGTATATGATGGTAAATGGATGGACAACATGGAAATTAAATGTATTTAATTAAGAAAAATAGGATAAAAAGTGAAGGCCAACAAGGATGATCAAATAGAGATATAGAGAGTGGTTTCGCCAAGATGTTTACCATAAGATTGAAACATTGGAGTTGCCAAAGTGTTTACAAATAAGATTCAAACATTGGAGTCACTAGTGTGTTTACCATAAGATTGAAAAAGTGGAGTAGCCAAGGTGAGAGATCTTCAACCCACACTTTCCTTGCTCACCTAACAAAGGGAATGTAAAAATTTGTGGTACCCAGGGAAAGATATTGTGATTTGTTCCCCAACAAGTGCTTCAGGCGATATATAATCCTCCTAGAGATGACCTCTAGGTTTATTGTAAACCAGTGCTTACGACATCTTAAGGGATGAGGGCTTTTGAATATTATTAGTGGGCCTTTCTTTTGCACTCCAATTGTCACATAGTCTAAAAAACATAATGAAGGGGGGCTTGGTTCAATGGTCCTTCATCAAGGTAAACTCAAGCGAATACATGGATCTAAATGCTCAGGGAGTGTTGGGAACTGCTTCCCCCAAGAGCAGTTTTCGGGCTAAAAGCCCATATTTTGGGACAATTTTGTAATAAAATTGTAAAGTCTCCACATTTTGTGGTCGCGGAGTGCGAAGGTGTCAAGAATCATAAAAGTTTGTCAATCCATATTTTGTAAGGTATCAAGTTGGTTCTAAATATCTACCCATGCTACGCAGACCATGGGATTGTATAAAAAAGAGCTAAGTAAGCTCTAGGTAGTAAGTAGTGAAAGAAAAGAAGAAAAGGAAGCATTGGAGTTTTGTAGAGAATTCTAAGTGCTTCAGGTCTTAGCGTAGGTAGAGGCTCTGTAGCTAAGTGTGCAGAGGCCTGGGGTGGAAGTCCTAAGCTGAGTGCGCGGACCATTGCAACTGTGTGCGCAGGGCGGATAGAGTCTGTATTAAACTGGAAAATATTAATAAAGATAAGTATTCTACAATTACTGTGTATTTAGTCCCTGTTAATGCATATGATTGTATTATATTTTGGGTTTAATTTACAATTTTTATCTGATGCACGAATGTATGTCATTGTATTGGTTAATTGAACATAAGTAAGGATATTAGTTTATGTGAAGGTAACTGTGATTGATTAGTAAGATAAGTAAAACACTTGAGATAACTTGGGAACCTATACAATACATTGTCATAGCTACGTGAAAGTACATGGACCATGGGTTAGAGCTGCACGAAGGTCAATTGTACACCTTCACGAAGGTACTGAAGGGCAGAATAAAGGGTAGACTGACAGAGCCCTAAGGATTAGCAACTTGTGTGAAAGTAGGGGCAGAGGGTATAAATTGGCATAATAATCGTCTCAGGGTGCAAAAACTTGGTTCCAAAATCCCCCCATATTTTTTTGGGTGAGACTTTGATCTGCGCTCCGTAGGATGATGTTGAAAGGGCTAGTAGTGTAGGGATTTGTTTAGCTAACTAATGCTGAACATGGGTCAAGGCCCACAAAGCCAACAAATAGTTCCGTTGCCGAGACTGAAATCTGCATGAGAGACGTGTGATGTCTTTTCACTGGAATCCAACTAAGAAAGAGATTGAAGATTGACTGGATAGAAAGATCCACAAATTTGCGGTGCAGGAGAACACAAATCCACAGCTAACAAAGGAATAATGTCTAGACAGATACCTATCTACAGAAATCCACGAGATCTTTTTCTGTTCTTTTCCAGTTGAGTTATACGAGTGGATTGTGAAGCTAGAGGATAGCTAAGGAAGGTGGAGGCTTGACGGTCCTATTGTCTGGACCCCAGAGTTAGTATAGATACTGGAAGCTTCTAAGGATAAGATTGCCCACGTTGTCAATCATTGGCTTGATTGTATCATAAGAGGACTTGTGACATAATTCGTGGTCAATACCTTAGTTAGTTACAGTGAGGCGGAGCGACGCTTTTTCAAAATTCTGTGAGGTAAGTACTTGAAGTCTTTAAATACTTGGATTAAGATGTTATTGTGCGAAAAATGGATTATGCAACTACCTTGATGTTCGGAGCTACGTGAAGTGGAAATACTTACAAGAACAAAGGAAGAAAGGGTCCTGAATATAGCCCACTAATTTCACCTCCTTTGAGTGACGAAGAGGTAGTAGCGCAAGCTTCTCCGTGAAAAGTAGTTCAGTTGATAAAACAAGGGTTCCTGCGACTACCACCTCCACCTTCACCATGTCACTTGCAACTTCGCCCACACCACCACCACCTCCACCACAGTTCAACATGGCGAATTCATTGAAGCTGCCTTTGTTTAAGGGCTCGGGAAATGAGGACTCAGACCAATTCTGGTTCATCATAAAAGCTGTATGGGAAGCTCAGGGCGTCATAGACGATCACATGAAGAAGGCAATGTTGGTTTGTGATTTACAGGATTGTGCACTAACTTGGTACATCAAGTACTCTAATGATAACCCAAATGCTAAGTTGGTAGAGATACATACCACGTTGAATAAAGAGTTCAGTAGGCCTAAATTCGAGGCACAGTCGATTGTGGGGTTCAAGGAAATCACGATGAAACTAGGTGAGACACCTTGAGAATTGGATTAGATATTGAAGTGTAAAATCCACGAAGCTAATATGAACTTAACATATCGACAACACTACGAGTGGTTCGTGGCTTCGTTCCTACCTCACCTAAGGGTTGCACTTTCACAATAGAAGATTACGACTCAGGAAGAGGACTTGGAGATTGCAATAAGAGTGCATGAAACACCAATGCAAGATCTGAATCTGGGGGTTCAGTAGATCCATGTGCAGTTGCAAAATCTTTGCCTCAAAATGCAAAGTTTGAAGCAAGATAGAATAGCTCGACCAGAGGCACGTGAAGAGATATGGTGCCTGAAATATAAAGATCAGGGGCATGACAAAGACCGTTGCCCGATCTTTGTGAACTATATTACAGGAGGACGATTGATGTCTTTCAGGCTGGAAGCCCAAGCATTACTGAGCGCAGGGCCTGCATTGTGGTGCGCTATATGTCAAGTAGCAGGGAAACATACGACTGATAACTTTCATTTGCTGCAGAAGCTTGTATAAACACCGCAACAACTGTTCTGTAAGGTCGGTAGGGCATGATGATCACAACTGATGAAGTTATGAATTGATGATGGACAAAGCACCCGCCTATAAAGTTCAAGAAGAAATGTGACCTCTCGACCAAAGCACTGGGATGGTGCGAACAAGCTTTCAAGCGCTTGGATGAGGATGAGGCGAAGGAGGACCTGGTAGAGGCTGGGGATAGCTGATCTGTTACAATTGTGGAGTACCAGGACACTATGGTCGTGAATGCACTAACCCAACACGTCCATCATGAAAATATTGTACTCAGTTTGATCATGAGATGGAAGGCTGTCCTACACTGATAGTGAGGATACATGACAAAGGGATGCTACCACCTTAACCGACTCAGAACCTACAGATGATGAGAGTTAATCCTCGTGAAGAGGATTTGAATGTGAATATAGTGCTCCGAAGTGGAATTGCAACGGGAAACGATAAGGGGAAACAACCCGAATACAACACATGGGTTCGTAAAACTCCAGTGAATGAGGCTAAATTTGATTTGGAGTGTGCACGTGAAACATTCATGGAAGCAAAGAAGATCTTCGCTAAGGCATCTACCTCAGGGAGTCGGGATAAGCCTGTTCAGGAAATGGACCCTCTATGCTTACGACCTTTCTAGAGACCTGCATGAAGCTGTTGTGTGACAGCAAGGTTGTGAAGGGGTTACAGGAACCTATAAATAGATGCGCCAAAAACACTCTGGGTGAACCACACGTGGTACGGAAGATTGGTAAACATAAGGCAAGGACAGGGCGTGAGATGAGACTCACCACGCAGATAGGAGAATATGAAATGGATCAGGTTATTCTGGATCTGGGGTCAAATGCAAACGTTTTGCTGAATTAGACTTGGGAGCAGATGGGGAGACATGCACTACAGTGGTCTCTGATTCAGTTAAGGATGGAAAATCAGCAGAAGATTGTCCCCATGGGACACTTACAGGGATTAACTATAGATATTGAGGGCATAAGCACATTGACTGACTTTGAAGTAATAGAAATTGTGGATGACAACAACCCCTACCCTGCGCTCCTTGGCATTGATTGGGCCACTGACATGAACGGGGTAATCAACCTAAAGAAGCAAAATATGATATTTGAAAAGAAATTGCTTCGCATAATAGTACCCCTAGATCCTACATAAAGATTGTGCTATACTGAACTAGTCGGAAATTATGAAAGCAATGACGATTTGGAATGCATATATAAAATAACAGTGCGAGACTAAGATTGGGTGAATCCGACAGTGGATGGCCATTACATGGGATCACGAGAGTTCTTGCAACCCAGACTCGGACGAAGAATTAGAGCACTGGCAGAATCGACTACATGAAGTAACTACGCTAAGCTGTAACATGATGACCCAGTCGTTGCATTGTGTATCGTTAGAGGTACAAAGTCTGCCCACTTATGATGGCTTGAATGATGTGGATGTATTTTTGGATGCATTTGAGAGTGAAGTACCAGAGAAGCAGCGCTTCCAGGCTTCGGACTGGGCACTGCGTGTTACGCCTGCAAGATGGTGGGGTGTGAACAAAGGTAGTTTTAACAATTGGTGCGAGTGTAGGAGGATGACGAGAACACACTTTGGGAAGCTAAAGGTATGAGTGATAGAAAAGTACGACAGAAGGATGATTCATGCACACACTTGGCCAAATGGGCTAAGGCTTATGCTGCGAAGCCCCAACCTGAATGGGTGCACTTGTTTTGTCACACCTTAGATGTCATCCCAATGAACTGGTACTTGGAGACAGAGCTCTGCCATGGCACAGGTGAATGGGATATTCTTTGCAAAGGGTTCATAATGACGTTCAGCTTTGAAGATGAGTTTGACTGCATTGACGAAGTGCTACAAGAAGTTAAAGAAGTAATCTTTAGGATAATGCAGGATCCTTTGGATCTGATTCAACCCGATTGGACTACTCAGTTGAGCCATGCGTTGGAATGCTATAATGTGGCTACTAAAGAAGAAGATGAGGACCCACAAAAGATTAATATCCCTGAAATCGAGGGTCACCACGAGGTCGAGGGACCGAAAATCGATAATCCTGATATAATCGTGCCACTAAAAATGAAATAGGTAAATATTGGTACAGAGGCGGAGCCCAAATTCATGAAGATTGGAGATTACTAGGATGGCGTGATGGTAGATAAGGTTTCCAAATTGCTTTGTGAATACCAGGATTTGTTCCCTACTAAGTTTACGGAGTTAAAGGGGATAATAGGGGACCTGGGTGTTATGAAGATCATGTTAAAACTTGACGCGAAGCCGGTTAAGAAAAGACCTTACCGTCTTAATCCAAAGTATAAGGAGAAGGTCCACTTAGAGTTAGATAAGATACTCACGGCAAGAATTATTGAACCCGTAGAAGAATCTGATTGGTTGAGCCCAATGGTGTTACAGGAAAAGAGGCAAAAGGATGAAATAAGGATATGCATAGACCTCATGAAGTTGAATGACGCTTGCATGAATGATCCTTTCTCGACTCCATTCACTGATGAGGTATTGGATAATATAGGTGGCTAGGAAGCATACTCCTTCACTGATGGGTTTTCTGGGTACCATCAGATCAAAATTGCACCAGACGATAGAAGCAAGATGACCTTCGCGACTGAATGGGGATGTTTTCAGTACACTGTAATGCCTTTCGGATTAAAGAGTGCGCCTACGATTTTTTCATGTGTAGTCATTGTTGCATTCAAAGACTTCATTCATAAATTTCTGGAGGTGTACTTTGATGACTAGACTGTTTTTGGGTTGGTAAAATGCCATGTGGCCAGTTTGTGCTTAATGCTAGATACTTGTCAAAGGTACTAGATTGCGCTCAATTTGAAGAAATGTCTGTTCTTTGTTCCTTTTGGGACTCTACTGGGTCATGTGGTTTGTAGAAAGGAATTGATGGTAGATCCCATGAAGATCGTAGTGATACTTAACTTGGAGGCGTCGAGGAGTGTGAAACAGCTGTGTGCAACCTTGGGACATACTGGGTACTATAGGAAGTTTATCAAGGGCTATGTCTAGATCACTGCACCTATGGAGAAACTGTTGAAAAAGGATGTCACATTCTGTTGGAATGAGGACTGTCAGAAAAGCTTCGATGTGCTGAAAGAGAAAATGGTCACCGCGCCAATTTTAGTCTTCCCATATTGGAAGAAGGAGTTTTATATACATGCAGACGCGTCATGTATAGCACTAGGAGCAGTACTGACATAGGCCGACGGAGGAGACTTGGACCATCCTATAGTGTTCACAAGAAGGAAGTTATCCAAGGCTGAGAAGAACTATTCCATCGCTGAGCGTGAAGGATTAGCCATGGTATACGCACTCTAGAAGCTTAGACACTATTTTCTAGGTGGACATTTTAAGATGTATACGGATCATTTTGCGTTGAAATACCTAGTCAATAAGCATGTGTTTGGGGGGGGGGATTTGTAGGTGGTTGTTATTATTCTAGGAGTATGATTTTAAAGTTATTGTGAAGCTTAGACGACTGAACGCCAGGCCAGATCATCTGTCACACATCGAAACAAGGCAAAGAGCCCCCTAATTTGGAGGAGGGATCGCCTGACGTGTAACTCTTTGCAGTGTGTGTCGCGGATGGTCACTTTGAAGACATAATACACTTCCTGATGATAGGAACTGCCCTGGAAGGTTACACCATCCAGCATAAAAAGGAGTTAGTGGTGCGCGCGGCAGACTTTTCTATCATTGCCAGACATCTACACAAAATGGTGTCTAATGAAGTATTGCGATGATATGTACCATAATTTGAAAGAAGCAGTATCCTTATGGATGCTCATGGGGGTGCCAAGGGAGGCCATTATGCAGGAAGAGGAACCACGCTGAAGATTCTACGCACAATGTTGTGGTGGTCAACCCTCCATCCGGATTCAAAATCTTACTACAAGGCGTGCGACATGTGTTAAAGGACTGGTAGGCCATCGCAAAAAGAAGAGATGCCCCTGAACCCACAGATGACATTACAACCTTTCGATAAATGGGTAATAGATTTTGTGGGACCCGTTTAGCCCCAAGGAAAGAAGACGGGAGTGCAGTACATTATCACTGTGACTGAGTATTTGGCTAGATGGGCAGAGGCACAACCTATGAAGTACTTCACAGGTGCGATCGCTGCGAAGTTTCTCTTTGAGTATGTACTGACGTGATTTGGGTGTCCAAAGGTTTTGATGAGTGATCGTGGTACACACTTTCAGAACAAAATGATCAGTGCGCTGACGGAGGAATTTCAGGTGTATCACCAGAAAAGCACGCCTTATAACCCACAAGCTAATGAGGTAGTAGAAGCATTAAATAAGGTACTGGAGAACGCATTGACCAAGGTTTGCAATGCTCAACGAAGTGATTGGGACCTGCGCATAATCGTAGTACTATGGGCCTATTGAACGACATGCAAAAAGTTGACTAGGCAGACACCCTTTGGGCTTGTATATGGTGTTGAAGCAGTGATGCCCATGGAATACATTGTGCCTAGTCTACGCATAGCGGCACTCACGGGTATGATGGATTATGGAGCCTTGGAAGTGAGGCTCACGCAGCTCACTGAGCTTGAGGAAGAAAGATTTCTGGCTGGATTTCACCAACAGGTCCAAAAGTAGCGTGAAAAAGAATGGCATGATCAGCACATTAAACTGCGCACCTTTAAGGTAAATGATCTAGTTTTGTTATATGAAAGCAAGTTTGATAAATTTCCAAGGGAATTTAGAATGCACTAGCTAGGTCCCTATGTCATTAAGGAGATTACCGACGATGGAGCAGTTTGGTTGGTTAAATTGAACGGAGATCCCTTCCCAGGCAAGGTGAATGGCAGCCGATTGAAGCCATACACCGGTGATCCGGCCAGGTGACTATATGAAGGTAGCATATTTTTAGCGCTCCAGGCAGCTGAAAGGAGGCACGGGACTCTAAACTACACTGCTTAGGTTGGGGAACTGCGCGATTAGAGGATTGTGCGAGATGAGGCGATGTCACAGGGTTTGCGGCAACGTGAAGAGAATTGCGCTACCTAGGGAAAAACCATGCAAGTTAGCTAGAAAGTGACCGTTAAAGTCACTATACACAATTTGATGATGAGAATGCGGCCAAATGGAATGAGTAGCCGACATTTAAGACATAATTTATGGGTAATATCCTTGGAAATCTGACGCCAATCTGGCATTAATGAACGAAATGTGGGGGGAACAGTTGGATTTGAATTCAAAATGGCATATAAATTACAAGGGGAGGCCCAACGAAAAACACTTGGCATTTTGAACATTGAGTTGGTGAGCTCTTAGATGTGCATGATCTGTATATTCTTCAAAGAATTTCTTGACTACCCAGTGTTTGATTGATTTCCAGAGTCCGACTGCAATTTCATCCGTGACTTCATCCCAAGATTAGAAGCTATGGACACCGAAGTAGTGACAGCCGAGGGAGCTGTGCCAAAGGTTGTTATGGAGGCAGAAGGAGCTGCCCTAGAGGTTGTAGAGGTACTAGCTAAAGTCCCCAAGTCACCACAAACACCTAGACCGAAGCCTACCCCGACCAAAGAGAGTGCGAAGGATAAGAAGGGTAAGCAGGTTGTGATACCAGTGTGCACATCGCCTAGAAGAAACCCACAAAAGGACAAGCCCACCACACAGGAAAAGAGAAAAACCATTAACTTAGAGTCGGAGGAGGAAGAAATTGAGGACATCCCAATGGATGATGAGGATTTTGGGATAGAAGTTGAGGACATTGAAATCTAGGGTTCTTACCCTATCCTAAGTTGCCTGAATATGTCCCCCCGCATAAAGGTAAGACCAAAGTGTCGAAGGACATCAATGAAAGCAAGCTTTCCCTGCACATACCTCTGTTGTCGGATGAGATTGTCTTTGAAGGACCGCTCTTGGGGCGGGTTCCACTATTGAAACTCGAATATTGGGACTTAGATGACACTGAGAAGTTCCCGCCTTTGGTGACAGAACAACTTATGCACCACGTTGTTCACACAACCACCGAGATGACTGCATTGGAACCACGGAAGTGGCTTAGGGGAGTAGAAAAGGCAGGTCTACTCAACCTTCTATGGGTGTCGCACTACAATTGCACACCTATTACAATATTGGTTATCAAGCACCTGTCATGCTTGGTGCACAATGGGTGTGTGTGGCTAGAGGAGATGATACCCATCACCGACAATTTGATCCATAGGATCACGCGGCTGCCCTATACAGGGGAAAATCCGACCATGATGTTTGGTCGAAAAGGTGGAGAGTAGGCCCTCTTGGAGGCCATAAAGGAGAAATTCAAGCTCATAAAGAATCCACAAGGTTATGCCATCTTGAGTATCTACAATCCTATGGTCAAGGTGGCCACGTAGATCTTGGTAGGAAAAGTTATGTGGAAGTGTCGCACAGATGAAGTGTCGGCACTGGTCGTCGCTCTAGCAACCCAGTGTGCCAAAGGAGTCCAGTTTAATTAGGTGCGCTATCTCTGTGGTGAGTTCCTTGCAAAACTACCACGAAGCACAAGAGCTCAGCAAGACCTTCCACTATGTGTGGCTCTTGCTTTCCATTGTGCTAGTAGCCTGGGAGCTGCCAGAAGACAGTCAATTCCCCTCAGTCACGCTAGACTTGCTAGAAGCAGCGAAGTACGCTTCTCTATGGGTGACCAAGGATGCTCAGCGCATCAAGGATAACAATATCTTCTAGATCTTGATGGAAATGAATATACACATGGCTATCAATCACAAACCATGATTGTCGCCTACTGTGTTTGACAAACTGCAGGAGTACGTGGAGTTCAAGGCAGATTTTCAGCGTGTCATGGTCAGGGTATAGAAGGACCTTGAGCAAAAGTGGCATGACTTGCCTTACTTGGAAATGGACGATGCGAGTGATGCAGTTCTTCATCGCTGGCTGGCAAAGTGGTGCACTGCCTCAGACTCAGTAGTGGGGTCGAGCAAGTCCGTTGCGCAGCACAAAAAGGAGGAGGCCAAGCTCAAGATGGTGCAACTGGTGTTGAGTCATGGAAAAGGTATGAATATGTTATTTATTTCATCATCCTTTTCCTTTAGTTCTATCCTTTTTATATCATAAAATGTTAATATATCAAAAGATTATGGTAAGAATGAGGAAATTATTTGTAATTACAATTTGCCTGATCGTTATCCTTCTTTATGTAGGAAAAATATGAAAAGGGACAATTGTTGTTCCCTTACCAAGGAATAGTGAAACAACAACAAGCCAAGGAAGGAGCGTGGTAGTTACAGATAAAGACAAAACAAATCACAGGGATCAACACAAGGAGGAAAAATAACTGAAGTTGGAAAATTGGGCGAATATTTTTATCTCTCTGTTGAAGCCCCGAAAATCGGGTCTACAACAAGGGGGATACCCACCCGGTCCAGACCTTGGTTAGTAGCTACTTTTCCATTTGGTATAGTGGGTCCGACTGGGGATATGGACCAATTTCCCAATTTATGTGTGTGTGTGTTGAGAATTGATATTTCTTTTCTAAAAGTTCCTAAGTGAGATGCTCTAATTCTAGCTCTAATCTAATGACATGTAATTGTATTCTAATAAACAGAAATATCTAATTCTACACTAACCCGGGGTGTAATCTTTCTGTTATGCGATCTAACATGATTTCAAATAACGATCGGTAATAAAGATCATTCAACTGTTATGAGAAAAGAATTCAATATAGATAAACCACTTTGTATAAAAAGTTAGACGAAACAGTTGTGAAAAACATATCGCATAATAAGCTACTCATACATTAAGCATAAATAAATAGCTATCACCGTACAAAAGTGCCAAATGATAACTTAGGCATTCATGCATCAATATATAAATAGCTAAATATGAATATCACTTTAACACAAAGGCAGAAATAGCTAAGAGATAGAAGTACCATTTATAACTAGTTCTACTCATGAGCTTCAAGCGATAATGATTTATCTCTTCTTAATCCAACATCCACTAAGAGTACAGAAGTGCAACATCAGTAGCAGACATTAAATGCAGATATCAATAAATCCTATTCCATCCATTCATCAAAACCTCCTCGGAGGGTGCAAAAGTGCATGTTCTGAGGACAAGTTTTTGATAAATTTCAGGACCCTTCTCTAAAAGCATGAGAAGGGTTTAAATACTACTAACTAAATCTAAAAATAACTTATTACAAAAATGTAGGATACGGTTTAAATGACCGTCCTTTTTTCAAGCAAAATAAAGAAAAATTAATACTAATATTGAATCTAAAATTAACAACTAATTATTTATGTATCTGCTCCTTGAAATCGCAAGCATTCAGCATTTGCTTGAGAAGAGTAGGCTGGCCGACTTCAGACTTTAGCTGTCCTGCGAAAACGGAATCAGCAAGAGCTGGCACCATCTTCTCGGCAGAATTAATGATGCATTTGAGAGTCATACACTAGCTGTGTGGTTTTACCAAATATGCCTAGTAAGAATCCCAATTCAACTTAGTTAATCTTTTGATTGATTCTGCCTTTTCTTGAGCCTTATGTCTCCAGCCTGTTTGCAGTTGTTGTACTTTTGGTATATACCATATTGACGATATTTTGGACAATTGTTACTGGTTTTAGGATTCAAGTTTTATTTTTTTACTTCTGGCATTCTTTTTACAAATTCCTGGGCTTATAGGTGACTGAGCAATTATAGGATTTCCTTTTCAAGAAGTTTTGCCCAGCGATGTGTGATTAGGGCATCGGAAATTGCCTATGTTTCTTGATCTGGGCTTCCTTGGTGCAATTTTCGCCTCTTGCATGCTTTCTTTTAGTGGATATAAAGCTCAAATTTTTTGAAAATAATGATTCTGTGAGTTCTTGATCCTGAGTCTTAAATCGTCTGTTTTTGATGTCAACGTTGTCCAGTACCCATTTAACCATGTCCATGTAGGGGAGAATTTTGGACCTCGCCGCTATTCGGTGCAAGAACAAGCAAGCTAGATCTGCAACTGATGCCTCAGAAGACCCCTGTGAGCCTGCAGTAGTTGTAACCTCCATCACCTTGGGATTCTCTTCCTCAAGTATATTATACATGCCTTCCCAAGTAGTAATACCAGCGTCTCTGTTACAGGTGGTGTCTCTATACAAGGGCATCATTTCTTTGTCTTCAGAGCTCGGAGCTTTGCCTTTCTTCCCCATAATATCCGGTATATTGCTTTGTATAGTTCTTTGTTCTTCGTTCCTACAGTTTACAAGTGAGGTGAGAGTAATGATAAGGAAAGGTGACGGGAAAGCTTTAAATACTAAAGACATATAAAAAATACACCACCTTACATGAACTAGCTCTTCGATAAGCACAAAACCATATTTCATTAACAACTGGAAACTAACTCATTAATTAGCATTAAAGTGCATAACCAAGTCTCAATTTATGGAAAAAGCTTTCTTGAATAATGAGCCCGAAAGATCTGCGATGAAGTGATTTTGCGATTTGCTTCGCAATATCGCAGATCATTGTATCGCATTATCGCAATATCACTTTGTTTCTCTATCGCAATATCACAATGTCGTTCTATCGCAATATCGTAATATCGCTAGAGCGCGGCATATGACAGTTTCTGTTAATGTACTTTCTGCGAAATGAAATTTTGTGATTTGTGCCATTGCATATCGGTGGTTTGAGACTTTTTCAGCGTAAGTGGTTTTTGATGCATGCGATGCGATGATGTTTCGCATCGTGATCTCGCAATCTTAGAATTTGGCTTGTAAGGAGGTATCCTATTACCTTTTTTGCCATGCAATGTTTCTTAAGGAGTGATTTTATCTTACCTTATCATGAAACTTAAGCTTTTTAGATTTTCCAAGGGTATTTTCCTAAGTTTATGATGGTAAGTTTTATTAAAAAAGGAAATACAAGCACTAATTAATTTTTAAAATTTTGACCTAAGGGCCCCCACTTATTTAGTATTAGTAATAACACTAAATAAAAAGGGGGGGTTGTTTCCGGCCACAACAATTGGCGATTCACTTGGAAGAACTAGTTCTCTACTTTTCTTTTGAATTTTCTAAACTTCCAAAACAGAAAATTTTCCAGAAAGTTAAACTTTATTATAGAAAAACGGTACATTATGCTTTTACCTATCAATGATATTTTGTTTCTTCTATTTTTACTTTGATTATTTACTCCCTCAAGCTATTCCTTGTATCTACATCAGTCATTACTTGGTTTATAAAGATAAAAACAAAGCCTTCTCTGTAAATCAGTTTTAAATATGCTCATTTGTCATAGGTAGAGCCTATGCTCCGAGCAGGCGTTTATAGCCTCAACAGGGTTACTTGTTACCCAGCAATGATCTTGTATCCTACTTAGAGAAATATACAATTTTCAAAGAGAAATCCATATCCACACTTATTGCTTTCATTTTCTTTTTTACCCTTAAAGAACAATGTCTTGGTTTGGTAGCCAATTTACGACAAAGTCATTCACTTGATTTATAACTTTGCTAAACAAGTTGGCTCGTGATGAGACCCCTTTTCTTTTGATTGCAACAATCTTAAGTCATTGCCTTGTTGTGGTATGCAGTATTGACAAAGTCAGCAACCTATAATATCTATGATCATGATAAGTCGGCTCATGATGAGACCTCTTACTCTTTAAGTTAAAGTGTATCTTGGATTGTTCTCTAAATGTTGTAGTTTCCTAGGTGGGGAGGAAGTCATTGTTTCCTTAAGATAGCTCTGGACGACAATGGTAGAGTTTTTGGAAAGATCTTTTCTACAGAGAATCTTCGTTTTGTTATTGATACCTTTCATTGGACTGATATAAAACAATTTCTCACTAAAGGTCATTTTTCATCAAAATTTACAGAGTTGATTTCTAGGCCTAGAGCCTTTAACTGTATCTTTCAATAATAATGATCAATTTCCTAAAAGAATTCTATTTATACAAGTGGAAAAACAAAATCTAAAAGGGGATTTGTTTCTTTCTCGTAAATCCCAAATGTAACCATTTACAACTGGTGTTATTATGGAAATAAAAACTAATCTACAAAATAGAAGAATGATCTCCTTTGGAAAATATTTTTTGAGGATCTGTCCGTTAACAGGTAAAGAATCTCTTTTTCCTATTAAATCCTGTAACATAAAAGTGGACGGACCTATGACTTCTATGATTTGGAAAGGGCCAAGCCACATTCGTTGAAATTTCGTATGTTTCTCTTTTTCCTCATGAGCATTGTCCCATTTTAAAACTAGATCTCCCATCTAAAAGTCTTTTCTGGATATCATGTTTGAATCAAAAGAGGCTTTTACTAATGCTTGATGATGAGCCTGAGTTATTTTGGCCTATTCTCGTTGTTCTTCTAACTTAATTATTTCCAGCTGCCTTAGTTGTAAGGAAGAAGTTGATGCTTCATCAATATATTGAACTAAGGCCAAAGAAGGAATTGCCAAATGAGTTGGAAGAACCACTTTTTTCCCATAAACTAAATTAAAGGGAGGAGTGTCGATGGAAGCTTTCTGCATTATTCGATCTGCCCATAAAGCATATATTAAAGACTTGTGCCAATTTTTGTGATTTTGGTCAATGGTTAGCTTAATAATTCTGATTAATTTTTTATTTGTAGATTCAGCTAACCCATTCCCTTGTGGGTAGTAATTGGCAAATTATTTAAGCTTGAAACCCCTTTTGAGTGCAAATTCAGTCATTGCATTATCAAAAAAATATGATGCATTATCAAACATTAAAGCAGAAGGCAACCAAACCTGGTGATTATGAACTGATCTATGAACTCGATGATATGTTCAGCATTAGCCGTCTTGAGTGGAATTGCTTCTACCCATTTAGTAAAGTAATCTGTTGTTGTAAGGATATATCTATGTTGTTTAGAAGAGTGAGGAAAGATCTCACCTATTATGTCCAATCCCCATTGATCAAAAGGCTACTCAATGTTGACTGGTTGTAGTGGCAAGGATGGTTTCTTTTGTCTTCTAGCAGCGGTTTGACAAATTTGACATTTCCTCACATAGTTATGAGAGTCTTTGAATAATGTGGGCTAGTAATAGCCTGCGCGTAGGATTTTATGTGCAGTAGTGTCTCCAGCACAGTGTCCGCCTACTAGCCCATCATGGAGTTCCTGCAAGACTTTTTCAACTTCAGATTTCTCAAGACATCTAAGGAGAATAGAATCATAATTTATTCTAAAAAGAACATCGTTCACGAGCTGATATTGTTTGGCTTTCAACCTTAGAGCTCTTTTCTTGGTATGATCGAGGTTTGAAGGAGCATATCCATTCTTTAAATAATAAATGATATCAGCATATAATGATTCAACATCGTTTAGGCTTACCTCATACATTTGTATCTCTATAGATGGTGTTTCTGACATAACCCATGCTCCAACTAGTATTTTGCAAAAGCCTTGACTTTTTACAATACTTGCTAGTTTGATTTCTACATCATATTCCTATAAGGCAATCACGCAATTGGCTATTTTCTCACCTACATCTTTTTGTACTATAAGATTTCTTACCGCTAGAAATGGTACTATGATTTTTGTATAGGTTTTGAGTAGAAAGGGTCTGAAATATTTGATTTCTTTGAAAACAGCCTAAGCTTGTTTCTCCACATATGAATAATTTAACTCAACCCCTTGTAAATTTGAACTGAAAAAAGCAATTGGAGCTTCTGCCTTATCTTGATTTTCTTGAGTGAGTATCGCAGCATATGATCTATCAGAGGTGAATGTATATAAAATAAAAGGATCGGAAAAAATTGGAGTTGCTAAACATGGAGCGTTAACAATTGGTTGTTTAATCAGATTAAATGCATCATATTCATCTTGGCCCCATTTAAAGTTTGAGTTCTTTTTAATCATTGTTTGTAGAGGAGACATGATTCTTGAAAAATCTGGAACAAATCTCTTTACAAAGTTAATCTGGCTAAGGAAAGACTGCATGGCTTTTTTTTTGTGAGATAGGGGTATCTCAGAAGTCTCCTTGATTCTGTTAGGATCAATGTGAATTCCAGATTTTCACACTATGAATCCAAGAAGTCTTCCTTCACTTAATGCGAAAAAGGATTTTTTTGGGTTGAGTGAAATTCCATACCTTTGACAATGTTGGAAGATTTGTTTTAAATCTCTAAGATGGTTGCTTCGTTTTTTGGAATATACAGTTATATCATCCAAATAGTTACTAGTGATTTGTTATCTAAACCCTTGAATATGATGTCCATGGCTCTCTGAAACGTGGCACCAAAATTGATCAGACCAAAGGGAATCTTTTGATATGCGTAGGTGCCCCATTTGGTTCTGAATGTGGTTTTTAATTGATCATCGGGATGTACTAACACTTGGTTGTATCCTAAGAATCCATCCAAGAATGACATTAATTCTGATCCCATGACCACCTGCAATATGTGTTCCATAGGATGCAAAGGAAAATTATCCTTTTGGAAGGATTTGTTAAGATTTCGAAAGTCAATACAGATTCTGATGTCTCCATTTTTCTTCCTAATGGGAACCATATTGGAAACCCATTTGGAATGTCGAACAGGAAAAAATATTTTGGCTTTCAATAACTTATTGAGTTCAGATTTGATCTAATTTTCTAGATTCGGATGGATCTTTCTCAACTTTTGTTGGACAGGTTTTTCATCATCTATCATTGGAATAGTATGTTGGATGATGGAATTGTCATAAGTTTTGGGTTCATCGTAGTTCCAAGCAAAGACACTTTTGTACTGTCTCAAGAGATGAATATATGCTAATTTTTCTTCGGGAACTAGGCCAAGGCCTAGGTTGATATTCTGTGGTTTGGTATCAGTTCCTAGATTTACTAAGTCATAGTTCAAGGTTGAAATTTGCAGTTTTGAATTGGTAAATCTTTTAAACCGATCTTTTAAATCATAGAGGTCTTCTAACTTGACTACCGACTTAGGTATAGCATTGTTAGTGCTATCTTGTTGCAATTGTCTGTCATGTTGGTCCTCGTCAATTATTTGGTTGGTGTAGGATCCTTCAAATGTGAGAAAACTCACGATATTAGGATCGTCGTTGAAAATCCTCCAATTGGTAATTTTATCAGGAATAGAGGGTCTAAAAATTAATTCAATTGAAATTGATCAGGGCTAAAGTCTTCTAAAGGAATGAGCTTGGAAGCTACGTTAGCTAAGAGGTCTGCACTAGCATTCTGGAGTCTGGGAATTGACAAAATATTAAATGCTATAAAGTGTTCAGTCAAATCTTGAACTAAATATTGGTAATGTTTTAAATGACCTGATAAACAATGTATACTGTTACGTACCTGTCTAATTACAATTTCAGAATCTCCGAAAACTTGAAGATATTTTATGTCTAATCTGATTGCTTTGTATAACCCTTGGACTAAAGCCTCGTATTCAGTGGTATTGTTGGTGCAATTAAATTCGAGTCTAAAAGTTAGCATTGTTTTATTTCCCTGTAGACTAATTAACAGGCATCTTGCTCCTGCTCCTTCGTTAGACTTAGAACCGTCAAAAAATAATTTCCAAACTAAAGATTTATTTACATGACTATCTATAAAATTAATACATTTAGAACCATTTGTTTGAGAGAAATTTTCTACTAGAGATAAAACAGAATGTTCTAAGTAAGGTGAAGAATGATCATTAAAATTTCCTAGGAAAGAATCTACTGAGTAGTTGCCAATAATGTTATTGTTTTATGCTACTGGTTCATTATCTCCCTCGAGTTATGTTACTATATATTTTTGATGTCTTTCTCGCTCAACTTTTATTTGATTTGGTTTACCATTGTAAGGGAGCCACATGTGTGACCATTTGGTTGCAAAGTATCCATGAAGTTTTTCTAACCAATCTCTGCCAAGAATTAAGCAATAAAATTCTGGAATATCAGCAACTAAAATGTCAATAACTTGACATACCTTTGGTTGGATGACAGTCTTATGGTAACCTGATTTAATTCACCAATCACTTTGACTTGCGATCGATCTAGCTGAACTATGTGCACAGCAGATTTTTGTGGTTGAACGTTCAACTTTGCACATATTGATTTTGGTAAAATATTCAATGAAGCTCCAGAATCCACTAAGCAATTATGCAAATTTTTATTGAAAAATTCATAAGTAAGAAGAAATGGGGGAGTATGAGATCTCGACCTTCCTCCGATTAAAGCGATATCATTTGGATAACCTTATTAATCACATTAGTTGGAGGTCTTCCCATTTCATGGGAAGCTTGAGAGATTACAGCGGTGGGAAAAGGTGCAACTGGCACAGCATGTAATTATTTCAAAAGTATCTTTTGCTAGTGTTTTAACTTGCTCAATTCGTAAAGAGTGATGTTGGCCCTAGTCTTTTCCATGTCTTCTATGATATTTTACTCCATTTCATCCTAAACGATCAGCATTTTAGATGGAGGTGATGAATCTATTTGGACTGGGCTGGTTTGAGTCGCTTCAGGTGTCATTTTCTTGGTTGCGACTTTATCCTTAGTCATCGAGCTTGCGCTCTTTGGCTTAGGGGTAGGTTGAGGAGAATCAAGTTGATTTCTACTTCGAGTACTAACCGAGGATGCCTCTTGATCCTCTTCATCTGGGAGGATGAAATCCCACATACCTTCTAATTCTACAACTTCTTCTTCATCAATATGTTCAGTAGCGATTTCATCTTCTTCTTCTTTGGATTCAGCACTTGTGATAGCATTTTGAATCGGTTGAAGGGTTTCTTTTATAAGGCCTATACGGCTTTTTAGAAGAAGTTTCTGCCACTTGTTTCTTAATGTCGACCATCTCGTTAGACATGGTCATCAAAACTTTTTGCAATCCTTCTAAATTGAATGGATCTTTCGATTATTTTTTCTTGGGATATTCCTTGAAAGTAACCTTCTTGGATTTACGTTCTTCTATTTTGTTTTTATTTTATAGGGCTATAATACATTTCTCTACTGCTATTGCTTCTTTCATATTTTCAGCTAAAGTTGTTTTGTTAACCCTATCAACGAAGATTGCTATGTTTGATGGTAAAGCAGTGATGTACCATTCACTTCACACTTCTTCGCTAGGCTTGGAAGTAGTAGGAATTTTGTTTAATAGTTTATTGAAACGTGAATTAAAATCTTTGATAGGTTCTTTTGACTTAGCCCTAAGGTTAGACAGGTTGTTGATCAATGTCGTCGTAGACCTATCATCACCAAACTTAGTGAGGAATTGTTCTTGGAAGATATCCCAACTAGTGATAGATCCAGATGGTAATGAAGAATACCATGATCTGGCTGCTCCTTGTAGAGTATAAGGAAAAAGTCGAACGACGGCGTCTTGATTAGTAACTCCATTGAGATTTATGGATAGCATAAAGTTTATTTATATGTTCTTCCACTAGTATGCCTGCTTCAGGATTAAACTTTGGCTTCCATTTTTCAGGATGGGCCAGTAGCTGACTCAAGGGTGCTGGCATTAAGACTGCCCCTGGGTTATTCCATGGAGATTGGTCCATCTACTAACAGAGGAAAGTGCAGAAGATGATCCCTATAGTTAGAAGGTGAGGATATTACGACTCCAGATGATTGAGAAGGAGATGTGGAAGTACCAATGGACTGATGGACGATGATCTGAAGTAGAGGAGTGGATGGTTGACTTTGCATTGGAGAGGTTGAGATGGATGATGATGATGAAAGAGTCTCGTTATCAGACCCTTTAGGTGATTTCCTTGCTCTTTTCCTTGTGGGTAGAGGTAACTTGGTTGGCTGAACACCAAACCTTTCACTCTTTAATCTGGTAAGAGGATGAGCAAGGTCATATTACGAAGTCACACTGCCTTGAGATTTATCAGATATTTGAGGAGATATAGAAAATCGTTGAAGTTTGTGAATCAAAGATTCAACTTCAGGAGGTTCAATAGTAGATTGTTCTGAAATATCAAGGTTTGTAGCAGCGGCTGTTGTTCTTTCGACTTCTGGCTCTGGATTTAAAGATTGTAAATGCGATGGATAAGTCAGGGGAGATGGTGAGGGAGATTTACTCTCAAAATGGTATTTAGATTTAGACTTACTTTCCATTCACAGTTCGAGGCCCTCCTTCTAGCGCCAAATATTTTGAAGCCCCGAAAATCGGGTCTACAACAAGGGGGATACCCACCCGGTCCGGACCTTGGTTAGCAGCTCCTTTTCCATTTGGTACAGTGTGTCTGACTGGGGATATGGGACCAGTTTCCCAATTTATGTGTGTGTGTGTTGAGAATCGATATTTCTTTCCTAAAAGTTCCTAAGTGAGATGCTCTAATTCTAACGCTAATCTAATAACATGCAATTGTATTCTAATAAGCAGAAATATCTAAGTCTACACTAACCCAGGGTGTAATCCTTCCATTATGCCATCTAAAATGATTTCAAATAACAATCAGCAATAAAGATCATTCAACTGTTATGAGAAAAGAATTCAATATAGATAAACCACTTCGTATAAAAATTTAGACGAAACAGTTGCGAAAAACATATCGCATAATAAGCTACTCATTCATTAAGCATAAATAAATAGCTATCACCGTACAAAAGTGCCAAATGATAACTCAGAAATTCACGCGTCAATATATAAACAGCTAAATATGAATATCACTTTAACACAAAGGCATAAATAGTTAAGAGATAGAAGTACCATTTATAACTAGTTCTACTCATGAGCTTCAAGCGATAATGATTTATCTCTTCTTAATCCAACATCCACTAAGAGTACAAAAGTGTAACATCAGTAGCAGACATTAAATGCAGATATGAATAAATCTTGTTGCATTCATTCATTAAAACCTCCTCAGAGGGTGCAAAAGTGCATGTTCTGAGGACAAGCTTTTGATAAATTTCAGGACCCTTCTCTAAATGCATGAGAAGGGTTTAAATACTACTAACTAAATCTAAAAATAACTTATTACAAAAATGTAGGATATGGTTTAAATGACCGTCCTTTTTTCAAGTAAAAATAAAGCCAAATTAATACTAATATTGAATCTAAAACTAACAACTAACTACTTATGTATCTGCTCCTTGAAATCGCAAGCATTCAACATTTTCTTGAGAAGAGTCGGTTGGCTGACTTCAGAATTTAGCTATCCTGCAAAAATGGAATCAGCAAGAGTTGGCACCATCTTCTCAGCAAAATTGATGATGCATTTGAGAGTCATACACTGGCTGTGTGGTTTTACCAAATATGCCCACTAAGAATCCCAATTTGACTTAGTTAATCTTTTGATTGATTTTGCCTTTTCTTGAGCCTTCTGTCTCCAACCTGTTTGCAGTTGTTGTACTTTTGGTAGATACCATATTGAAAATATTTTGGACAATTATTATTGGTTTTAGGATTCAAGTTTTACTTTTTTACTTCTGGCGTTCTTTTTTACAAATTTCTGGGCTTACAGGTGACTGATCAATTAGAGGCTTTCCTTTTCAAGAAGTTTCTCCCTAGAATGCGCGATTAGCACATTGGAAACTACCTCTGTTTCTTAATCCAGGCTTCCTTGGTGCAATTTTCGCCTCTTGCACGCTTTCTTTTAGCGGATATAAAGCTCAAATTTTTTGAAAATAATTGTTCTGTGAGTTCTTGACCCTGAGTCTTAAATCGTCTATTTTTTATGTCAGTGTTGTCCAATACCCATTTAACCATGTCTGTGTAGGGGAGAATTTTGGGCCTTGCCGTTATTCGGTGCAAGAATGAGCAAGCTACATCTACAACTGATGCCTTAGAAGACCCCTATGAGCCTGCAATAGCTATAACCTCCAACACCTTGGGATTCTCTTCCTCAAGTAGATTATACATGCCTTCCCAAGTATTAATACCAACGTCTCTGATACAGGTGGTGTCTGTATACAAGGGCGTCATTTTTTTGTCTTAAGAGCTCGGAGCTTTGCCTTTCTTCCCCATAATATCCTGTATACTGCTTTGTATAGTTCTTTGTTCTTTGTTCCTGCAGTTTACAAGTGAGATGAGAGTAATGATAAGGAAAGGTGACGGGAAAGCTTTAAATGTTGAAGACATATAAATAATACACCACCTTACGTGAATTGGCTCTTCGATAAGCACAAAAACCATATTTCATTAACAACTAGCAACTAACTCATTAATTAGCATTAAATTGCATAACCAGGTCTCGGTTTATGGAAAAAGATTTCTTGAATAATGAGCCTGAAAGATCCACGAAGAAGCGATTTTGTGATTTGCTTCATAATATCGCAAATCGTTGTATTGCATTATCACAATATCGCTTTGTCATTCTATCGCAATATCGCTAGAGCACGGCATATGACAGTTTCTGTTAATGTACTTTCTGCGAAATGCGATTTTGTGATTTGCGCCATCGCATATCGGCAGTTTGAGACTTTTTCAGTGTAAGTGGTCTTTGATGCATGTGATGCAATGATGTTTCGCATCGTGATCTTGCAATCTTAGAATTTGGCTTGTAAGGAGGTATCCTATTATCTTTTTTGTGATGCGATATTTCTTAAGGAGTGACTTTATCTTACCTTATCATGAAACTTAAGATTTTTAGATTTTCCAAGGGTATTTCCTAAGTTTATGATGGTAAGTTTTATTAAAAAAGGAAATACAAGCACTAATTAATTTTTTAAATTTTTTACTAAGGGCCCCCACTTATTTAGTATTAGTAATAACACTAAATAAAAAGGGGGGGGTTGTTGTTGGTCACAAAAGAATCATGGGATTGAGCCATGGTGTTTGTTTTTAGTCTTGTGATTCTTTTCTTTTGTGATCGTTACGCTTGATTTTAGATTTTGATTGTGTCTGGTGCAAGGCCTTGCCACTTTGTTTGTGGTGTCGTATTGTTTTTGTTTTCCATGGTTTTCTTATTTGCTTCTCGGCCTTTTCTTTATTGTTTAAGAGTCCTGGGAATTAGTTGGGAAAGAGGAAATTTAATGGAGTTCAGGGAGATTTTAATGAAATCCAGCAGGTGATGTAAGGCCTAAATGAAGCTCGATGCATTTGTAAGGGAAGTTGAAGGTAAGAATATGAATATTGGTTGGATGGGCTCGGTCCATTGGTGTAAATGGACAGTGGAAATACAGTCATGAGAAAGGTAATAGAAAATTTGAAGTAAATGGATCTAAGGCTTAATATACCTTTACTATGTTGGGAATGATTGTTCTCAATGTTGTGCATGGCATGCACAGATAAAGGGATTTCTCTTAATCTTAACCTTATGCTATCTGATAATTATGTTATGATCATGATTATGTTGATATTTATATATGTATACATGTATGTATGTATGTATGTATGTCGTGTCTGACAAGGTCGTTATGGATCATGGTCGTTTAATGATAATGTTTATATGTATATATGTGTGTATGTATGTCGTTATCTTATAGGATCATGATTGTTTTATGCTAATGTTTATGCATGTGTATTTATGTATTCATGCATCTATGTCTATGTCTGACAGAGTTGCCAGGGATCATTCCTGTGGAGGAATGATTGCTTATGTAGGTGAATGGCATGAAGAGGTTCCTGGTCTTATGGGAATCAAGTTGAAAGAGTAGTCATGACAAATATATGAGGTCAGTATAATGTGGATATGAATTGATATCGTATGCTTGTATTATGCCTATGTTCATGTTATGATAGGTAGCATTGAAGGATACATCAGTGGAATGAAAACAACATGCTTTGTGGCATGGTAAGATAAGAATGGATGCTAGAGAGAAACTAGAAGCAAGGTTGCTTGGTAGAGACAGTGTGGTTTTGGATGTTTGGTACTACTATTATGCATATGTTGTATATGTTGTATATGTTGTATATGTTGTATCTTTGATGTTGTGTGCATGCAATGTAGTGTATATATAGTGTGTGTATATGTTGTTTATGCAATGTTATGTACAGGGTGGTATAGATAGTGTTGTGTGAATATTGCATATGTAGTGATGGTTATAGATGGTGCTATGTACATGTTGGATATGCAGTGTTGTGTACATATTATATTGTGTGCATGTTGAATATGAAGTGTTGTGTACATAGGGTGGTATGTACATGTTTTATATGCAGTGTTATGTACATATGGTGTTATGTGCATGATTGTACAAGTGGTGTCGTGAGCATCTGGTGGTGTGTACATGTTGTACATGTCATGCATATGGTGTTGTGTAGATGTGGTGTCATGTACATGTCATGCATGTGGTGTTATGTATGTCTGGCATTGCATACACATTGTATAGGTGGTACAATGTACATGGGGCATTGTGTACACATTGTGTCGATGGTGTCTTGTACATGTGATGTTGTGCACACATTGTGCAAGTGGTGCTTTGTACAGATGGTACTATGTGAATTTTGTACATATGGTATTGGTGTATGTGTGGTATTTTGTGCATGTCATACATGTTATGTTGCAAGCATGCGGTACTATGTATGTGCATTGTGTAGTTATGGCATATTGACCTGTGTATTCGTTGTGTTGTACTTTGTGTACACATGTCTTATTTTGTACATCGCGAATAGGTATATGTACTGTGCGGTGGTATACACTGAATGTAGGTGTATGTATTATGTTGTGTTGTACACTAGGTGTAGGTGTATGTGTGGTATGTCAGGTGTAGGTGCATGTATTTCATGGTGTTTTATGTTGTGTGTGGTTGTATGTGTATGATGCACACTACGTTTATGTGCACATGGTTAAGGAGAAAGCACTGAGTGTTGGTCAGGTGTGGAAACTAATCTGGTGTGCGTATGGAATAAGGACAAAGGTAGAATCTAAGGATTGATTAAAGGATAAGTATTAGTATTTTATTTCAGTCTTATTATGCATGTGATTTATGATTTCGGTTTATGATGATTACATGTGATCTATGATCTTGGTTTATGATGGTTACATGTGATTTATGATTTTGATTTATGATGGTTGTGTTTTAAGCTAACCTGATGTGATATTTTATACATAATGATTTGGTCAAACATGCTAGCTTAACTTGTTGTGATAGGAAGCGAATAAAATTGCAAGTGTACCTTGTTGGCAGGCCACCAATGAGGTATGATTTGAAGATATTTCAATTTATTTTGAATCTAATGGAAATTATGTGGTTGGTATAGGAAAGCATGAAATTCCTAGTTGGGTGGTCAAAACTGACGGTAAGCATTAGCAGCAACAAAAAAAGTATTTGGAACATGCAGAAGTATGATGGTAAAGCACTTCAAGAGCATGGTCTTTGTGGGACACTAGTACCCAATAGTGTGCATTGATTTCCATGAGCATGCTATGATTGGTATGATGGTTTTGAGGCAGGGATATGACTTGGTTTTTGTAACTTCTACTGTGAGGAATCCTTGCCAAGGGGTGGACTGCCCATGATGGGGGTGCCAGCGAAACTTGGAAGGTGTGTGATTACATGGAAGGGGGTGCCTAGATTTCTGGAGGGACTGTGTGGCAAAGAAGGGAAGGTCGGGGATGGATTTGTTTTGGTCATTAGCATTTCCATATGGAATTAGATGCACATTGGGAGTGCGCCCTGAAACAATGAGTCGATAATTGTTCACTGAAGGGACAAGTGGCACAGGATTGTAGTGTTGGACATTGGATGGAAATTTGACTTTGACATTAGATTATGGACTTCCTGGGAAAGAGGTGAATACTTGTATTGCTTTGAGGGTGGAGGTGTGAGCCTCTAGATTCCCTTGTGCGGATGCAGGAATCATATCCTTTTATTTGCTGGTTGATGAAATGTGCATATGTGTATATATGTATATTATTGTAAATATTATATCGAGCTAGATTTATAAAGCTCCATAAATAGCATGATTATTTCCTGGTTGAAGAAACTGTGTATGTTTGTATATGTGGTTATTATTGTAAATATCATAATGAGCTATGTTATAAAGATCCAGTAAACAATATGTTTGCATTGTTTTATCTGACGGTCATTGTAAATACTACAACGAGCTATTTTATAAAATGCCATGGGTAGTATATTTTGTTTTCAACATTCTTAATAGTTATAGGTGTCATTGAACACTCAGGATGGTATTCCCCCAAGGGCGAGGGTTCTATAACAACCCAAGTTAAAAATACATGTAAATGTAAAAACATAAGACCATGGTCATGGGACAAGTATTCCAAGTTGAATGGTGGGAAAAACATCCTAGTGGGTGTTCATTTCAATTACCATGGCTAAAGGAAATTGGCAAAGGCAATGGCAAAGGTTTTGGAAAGGCATGAGGCATTAATTGGAATATTATTTATGAAAATAAAGGAAATTAGGAGAAAAGTAAGGTGAAACATCACACGTTGCATGTGAGGAGGAAATTGAAGGAAAATAACGGAAAATGAATAAAATAGAGGCATCATTAATAAAAAGGCTTCTAAGGATCAATGGGTAAGCTTGGTCAGTTCAATTTTGGTGGAGCTCTCTTCTATTATCTCTCTCTCATACTATTGTATACTTAGAGTTTTCTTGGAGAACTCTTGGAGGAATGTGGCATACTTGAATTTTTGGATCAAGAAGACAAAGGAAGACTAGGAAAGCGTAAGAGGATATCGTCATCAGCAGCTACAGTGGGTTTTTCTTACAGTTACCGAGTTGCATGTATGTTTTCCTCACTAGTTTTGGCATGCATGGTATATACATGTGGTTTCTTGGTTATGATCTGTCATTGGCATGGAGGATTACCTGGATTGACCATGGATTTTCCTAGCCTTTCCATTTCCTGGATAGCCATGGTGTTGTGGGTTTATTTCCTTTTTTTTCTAGTTGGTTCTCATGTTTCCTTAGCTTGGGTTGAGTTACTATTTCCTAGAAGACTTGGTTGTGTGAACACTCTTGAATCCCTGTAACAGATTGGGTTGAGTTACTAGTCCTGGAACCCTTGGTTGGACAAATGCTCTAGAGGCCTTAGGTGGGTAGGAGTTGCTAGTCTTGGAAGCCTTATTTGGACAAATGCTCAGGAAGCCTGGAATAAGTTGTGGGTTGAGTTAATAGTCCTGGAAGCCATGGTTGGAAAAAATACTGTAGAACCCTAGAAGACTTGGGTAGAGACCAATCTGATGATGGCTTTTTGTTTTCTAACCATGAGGTGGAATCATTATTTGATGGGTTGAGTTGGCTAGCCTCTGGAATCGCTGGATGGTTTTGGATTGATGTGTTCTTTGATATCCCACATTCACGCTTGGAATATGGCATAGACGTGAATGGATAAAGAGAAATTTGGCTTAGCCATTCTATGGTCAGGTGGAACTTAGTAGTCTCATCCCAGGTTTGGATTTTACATCCTGAGTATGAGGTTATTTCTATGAGTAATATATGTGGATCATATGGCTATGATTTCCTTGGTATTTTGTTGCTATTATGTTGGTTATGTATATTTTTATGATAGTATCTATGTATGTCTCTCATCATTTTTTTACATGTAAATGAATGAACAATGTGTCTATGACCTAATGGATGAAATGATAGCTAATGTTTTGAGGCATCAATGCTTCTTAGCAATTCTCATATGAGTATGGACCCCTACACTTAAATCTTTTATTTACACCTATATATTACATATTCATGGTATCTTTTGACGAAAATCATGTCATGGCTAGTAGGGGTTCAATCAAGGGCTTGTTCAAGTATTTGCATTTTCCTCATTGTTTCCTTGTTATCTTTTTGTTCTGAAGGTGTCATTCAATTCTCGACAGTGACTTGGGCTCTAAGCCTCAAAAAGTAGCTCAAATCCTAGTGATGTTGGTAAAGCAATAAGAAAAATAGTACTTAGATGTTTGCATGCCTTGTCATGATAGCGTACAAAGTCTCCGGGATGTTGCCAGGCCCTTAGCATGGGAGTGTATAGAGGTTAAGAGGTCTAAAACCTCAGTGGAACCCAGGTGTTGGTTACTATAAGTGTTGGGATGGTTCTCATGGGTCCTATATCTGATGTGGAAGGTTTTTATGATTGTTTTTCGTCGATTCCATTTCCTTAATGTCACCTAGGAGGTTGAATCCAATCATAGTAGTCTCTCATCACATGTTTACCCTGGTTGGCCAATTACTTGGGTAGATGTGGGAGGAGGGTGTTACATAACCAACCATAGTTTTCCACCTAGGAAAATGCATCAAGAATGGATGTCAAGTATATATTATTCAAGTAGGATATACCAAATTTAAGGATAAGATAACCACCTTCGAGAAATTACCAGTTATTTAAGAGTTTGTTGATGTATTTTCGGAGGAAATTCTGGGGTTGCTTGCAAAGAGGGATATAAAATTTACTTTAGAAATAATCCCAGGAGCAATGATAGTGTTAAAAACTCCCTACTACATGACCATACCTAAATTAATAGTGTTGGAAACCTTTGAGCACTACTAAGTGGGGGGGTGGTTCAGTAGTGTGCCTTATTATCAATTTTAGCAATTTAAACTTGTCTAATAAATCGCATATATTAACGAACAAAACATTATATCATCATATGAATGTAAACCATATAAGTAGATAAAAAAAGATAACCATAAGAGCAACAATACTCAACACATCAGAAACACATCCACACAAGAGACACAAGATATATGGTGGAAAACCCTTCATCAAGCAAAAAAACACCCTTACTTCTGCGACACTGCTCTAAATCTTCTATTGAGAAACATACATCTTTTACATAAATTTGTTGACTCCCATCAGCTAGGAGACTCGGACTCATATATAATAGGCCAACACCAATCAGCTAGGAGACTCGATTCCATAGATCAACTCAAAATACTATGCTCTCACACGAATCTATAGATAACAATTTGTTGAAAGCCACTGCGATCAACAATCCTTGCCAAACTCTGATTGGACTATCCAACTCTGATTAAATCATGGAGAAATTGTTCCTTTCACTGAAACTTCACAACCACTACTCCACACCCATAAATTCACTACTCCTTTACTCTATGTGGACCTTGTTTCATATATTTTCACAGTACATCTAAAGACTTTCTGCTCAACTTAATTTAGCTCTACAATCTAAGTCTCAACAATAATACAATCTTATCAAGTAAAAAAAAACACCACAAACATGCTCTCTACTCCAGAAAAATATTGGCCACAAACTCTCTAACAAAAACTAAACAATATTATCACTAGCAGCTAAAAATAAATCTCACACTCAACCCCTCACTACAAACTGTAATTTCTGCATAGTACAATTAGTAGCATACAACACAATGGCTATGTTCCAAATGCACAAGCAGCACTTGCAACAAAAAAAAATTGAGAGTCTCAAATATGGAGCTATACTAAGCACTCCATTTCTACTAACACCTATGCTACAATTCTCTACTTATCTGATCTACAATCTGAATTTCTAAATCAAAACACTACTTTAGCAATCCTTCTCAAAACTTAGTATGAAACATTCCTCTTATATGCAGATTTCTCTAACTCACTCTCATACTAAACCAAACATCAACAAACTCCAAAATATAGAATATAAAACATGTAGGGTGAATTTCACTTTTGACTGGAATCAAAGGTTCACAAAGTTGACAAAATAAAGCCAGTATAACCACTACTTGAGCACTAAAGGTGTTCACATCATTGGAGGACTTTTTCAAACCATTCCCAACCTTTACAAATTAATATAGAATCCTATGGTAATTTCCAATTCGAATTACATCTTATGTGCATGAGGAATCTGGAGGATTTTTCATGCAAAATCCCAACCACATGCACAAGTATAGCTAATCTGGGTTCAACTACATGCAAAATCTTGTCTACATGAGCTTGGAGCCTTTCAACTGCATGCACAAGCCCACATGGGTGTGGTTGGGATAAAACATATGAAACCTCATGAGAAACTCAACCCATAACTTATTCCACCTATTTGGTTACCTTCAAGAACATTTGAACTCACCTCCAAACCTCTTCCAAGTCTTATAAAACCTCTACAAATAGGCCAAACATGTCTCCCAAGTGTCACTGCCAAATAGACCTAGAAACCAACAAATAGGAGTTGGCATGAGTGCTCTCCTCAAGCACCTGTACAAGATGAAAAACATCTGAAAAGACCTACAATACATTGTAGAACATATTCAACATCAGCATCATCACACCAACAAGTCATCTACATGTGCATAAGCATGAAGACCTAACTGCCAACTCAGATAGTGTTCCAACTTCAAAAACATGAATGACACCTTATCCATCATCTCCAACACCTACAGATCTACATCATCCACCTATCATAGCATATCCAATGCCTCCAATCAATACATAACAAGGCATCACAACATGGACATCAATGTGCATGCCAACAAAAGACAAACCTCCATGAACAGCGTGCTACCAACAAGATACATCATCAAAGGTTGATATTAATGCCAACATAACAATCTCAATGCCAACTTGGAACTACGATACAAGGAAGGAATCTAAAAATCATCTAGACTACACAGGGTTGGCTTCAATGCCAACATGAGATAGTTGCCATCATGAAACAAAGCTAATACCAGCGAGATAGAACCATGCACACCACAATTCCAACAAAATGAACTTATTATGCTATCATAAGAGTTACTTAACAAAGGATACATCCACCCAAGTGTATCACTTTGGGGATCCCCTTTACTATTTGTGAGGAAGAAACATGGAATATGTGATTGTGTCTTGATTTACCGACAACTAAATAAATTAACTATCAAAATAAAATACTTGTTACCAAGGATTGACGATTTATTTGATCAAGTTAAAGGTGCCACCGTATTTTCTAAGATTGATTTGTGGTCAAGATATCACCAAATAATAATAAAATAACAAGACATTTTTAAGACGATGTATATGACTCATTATGGTCATTATGAATTTTTTGTCTTGACATTTGGGCATACTAATGCCCTAGAAACATTTATGAGTCTGATGAAGGGCATTTTCTATCCTTACTATACATTCTTATTTACTTAAGGAGCTTAGAAGAGAATAAGGAACATTTCTGGATAGTACTACAAATCTTACGAGAACATCAGATATACGCCAAGTATAGTAAATTTAATTTTTATAGAGATGAAATTAAATAATTGTGACATATAATTTCATGGGAATGGATAATTGTAGACCCTGATAAAAATAAAAATAAAAAATATTGCAGACATTCGATATTTCATGGGTTTAGCTGGGTATTACCATTGATTTATAGAGGGATTATCTATAATTGCTTACCCTATAACTTCTTTGCAGAAAAAAGGAAGAGCCTTCAAGTGGACTTCACACTACCAACATAGTTTTTAACAATTAAAGCATTTATTGACTACAACCCCAAGATTGAAATTTGCAGACCCAAAAAAAGAATTTGTAGTATGTACAAATTCATGCCAAGATGGAGTAGTAGGGATTATAATGCAAGAAGAGAAAGTAATAACTTATGTATCGTGTAAGTTGAAGGATAAAGAACAAATATATTCTCCCTATGACTTAGAATTGATCGTTATAGTTCATGCCTTCAAGGTATGGTGACATTACATGTTAGGTAAAAAGTTTATTTTAATGAATGATCATAGCAGTGTGACAAATTTTTTTAAGCATCCTAATCTTAATGCACGTCAACCTAGATGGACCACTTCTTTTAGTGTGTTTGATTTTGATATAGCATCTTAAAGGAAAAGAGAATTGAGTAGCTGATTCCCTAAGAAGAAAGTTACATTTTGTGTATGAAATCTCCTATATTCAAATAGAATTCAAATTTTCTTATCAGATCAGAGAAGCTTCCCGAAGAGATGCAGAATATAAATTCTTATGGTAATAAGCTAAGAAAGTAAATAGTTCTGAAAAAATGTCTGATCATAATATAAATCAAGATAATCCATTGACTTTTGAGGGAAGGATATATGTTCCTAACCAGTTCATTGTTAGACAATTAATTTTGGATGATTTTCATAGAAGTCCCTACGTCACTCATCCCGGATATCAAAAATTATTTTCTGCAATGAAGAAAGATTACTTTTGGCCTAATATGAGGAAACACATTGAATAATATTTAGTCTAATGTTTAGAGTCTCAGGGAGCTAACTATTAACACCATCACCCAGTAGGTCTTCTCCACCCGTTAGTCATTCCTAAGTGGAAATGGGATACCATTACATTAGATTTTATAATAGGATTACCTAGATCCAAGAAACAAAATGATTCCATTATGGTGGTGGTGGATAAATTCAACAAAATGGCTCATTTAATTGCTTTCCAATCCACATATAAGAATGTTCAAATCACAGATATATTTATGAATGAAATATTTCAGTTACATGGTATGCCAAAAGTGGTGATCTGTGATAGGAATGTGAAGTTCACGTCTGCATTTTGGAAGGCTCTTTTACTAGAATGGGTACCAAGAATTAGTTTAGTACTTCATATGACACACAAATAGATGGGAAAATTGATCTAGTGAATCAAGTACTTGAGGACATGTTAAGAATATTTGTAATGCAACAACCAACTAAGTGGGAAGAATATCTTCACCTATTTGACTTTTCATATAATAATAGCTACCTTGAATCATTGAAGGTGAGTCATTTTGAAGTATTTTGTGGAATAAGGTGCAAAACACCTACTAATTGCAGCATCCCTAAAGATAAGTTAATACTAAGACTTAATATGCTAGCAGAAATGGAACAGATTGTGAAAAATGTTCGACAGAAATTAAAAGTTGCTTAAGATAGATAGAAGGCTTATGCATATAAGAAAAGGACTTATAGATAATTCAAAATGGGATACCATGGATATGTGCATGGTAAACCAAAGAAAAGTACCCTGTGGTGAGGTGGTTGTACAAAATTAGCACCCTGATATTGTGAATCTTTCCAAATTTTGGAAATAATTGGACCTATAGCATATCAACTTGCACTACCTAGTGATATACAAGTCCATAATGTGTTTCATGTTTCATTATTAAAGATGCATGTATATGATCCCAAATATATCATTAACTAGTAAGATGTGCTGGTAAAATTTGACGTTGGAATTCTTATATATGTATGTCTTTGGATTAATGATCAATATAAAATAATGACAATTTTATGACTATGAAAACAAGTAGAACCAAATGGTGAGTTCCTAGTAGAACCTTTGTGTATTCTCTATCAAAGAGAAACAATGTTATGGAGGTGATCTATCACCTTGGTTAAAGTGCAGTGGAGGCACTTTAGCCCGAAAGAGGCCACCTAGGAGGATGAAAGGTTTATACGGAAATCATATCTTGACTTGTTCCAAGGGAAATAATAAACACTAAGGATGGTGTTTCGCACAAGGGGGGAGGGATACGTAACACCCCCAGTAACTACAAATATTTTTGTTAACTTCTGTTGCACCAGACTCGGTAACTTATGGGCTTGGTGAAAAATTGTAGAGTAAACTTATTGTTTAAAAGTTTATTTTTATTTATTTTTGTTTAAAAGAAAATTTAAGATAAGTCTTGGAATTCATAAGAAAATACCCTAGATGAAATTTTCAATTACTAGACAGTTAGAGAAATTTACTTTTTCCCTCCCTAGCAATAAAATATCTCAGTGGAAAAATAATGCCAAGGAAGGAAAGAGAGATACAAGGGCTAGAGGCATCTAAAGGGAGAAAAATAAAATGAGAACCTTGAATAGGAGGTTGGAAAGGTAAAGCAGAATGTTGTTAGAAGGGTATTCTTGAGCTCGACTGAAGGCTAGCGGAAACCCTCAAGTTGTGAAGTTCTTCATTGCACTGATTGGTCTTCAGGCCTAAGAATATATCACTATCTTCTAACTACTTTGGAAATTTAAAGGCTCGGGGGTAGAACTGGACGCAATACCAATCTCACTGGTTGGGTGGACAGATTTTCACCCAAATTGAATTCTTTGATAATCTTGACTAAACAAATAAGTGCATTTTCTTCTGGAACCTATAAGATTTTTATAAACATTTTTTTTCTTCTATGAATTATATGAAATAATAAATTTTCTTTTTGAATAATTTCATGATATAGATGAATCAACATCGAATTGACAATTGCGACATGTATTACTGAAAATGTTGTTGATTTCTGATAAGTATCAAGGGTTGGTAACCTTAAGCATTAGTTTCTAGTTTGTATTATGTGTGTATCAAGTAAATAATTGGGTTCCCCATGTCATAATGGAATTTGTACATTTGTAAGTTCTTTGAACAAGATGAAAGGTTGGTTTGTAAATTTATAAGTATTGTAGGAATATTATCACTAAATTACAATAGGTTAAAGGTGTAGAAATTCCTTGTAGATTCAAACTACTTATGTAATATGTTAAAACAAAATACTTGAATCTACTCTACTATTCAATGAAAATTATCAATTGATTGAGAAATCACTAAGCATACAAGAGAAAGAATTCAATCAACACATTACATAATGATTTCCTGGGGAAATCCACAGCTAAAAACCCCTGCTATATGTATATTTCATTACTCAAAAAAGTGAGAATATTACAATGCTTTTCTTAATCTTGAGCAACCTCTGCATTATCTCTATCTATCTCACAGATTGCTAGACAAGCTTTGGCTAATACTTAACCAATTTTCTACTTTCCCAAGTCCCTATTTCCTTGCATTTTTTTCCTTGGGAATTAACCCTATTAATTAGGGAAATTCCTCAATTGAAATTGTGCAATCCATCATAGACCTTTCTCTGACTAGATGCACCACCTGTACAGTTTGGATGATTCTACAATTGATAGTACACTACCCTTGAAATCCAATATCAATTGGGTAACTCGTAGATCACACATACATGAGTTATTTATGGCTAAATTATCATTGGTTGAACATTGAAGTTTCACCCCACTACTAGACCTCCTACTAGTTCTGCCAACAGTTGGAACTAGCTTAACTGAATTTAACTCAATTAAACTGGATTAATTAATTACAACTCAACTAGGACTCCAATAAAGTAGGAGACACTCTACGTGACTCAAGTTAGACCCTCAACTCAAATTAACTGAACCAGCTAAGTCAAATTAACTTAGTTAACTCATACAAGTTACCTTCTGATGTGGAATTAGAATTTTTCTTGTAATTTAATTCAAGGGAAAATTAATTGGGATTTTCTTGTTGCATTTTCAACGATCCCTCTCAATAAGAAAGGGATTATCAGATACCCCAATCCTACCTCTATGGAACTCAAATATTCCTCTTGAAAATTCCTTAGTCAAGATATTTGCATCATGTTCCTCTGTAGGAATGTACTTTATCAACATAATATGCCTCTGCAAACAATCTTCGAGATGGTGATATTACATGTCGATATGCTTGGACTGATCATGAAAAACTAGATTCTCATAGAGTTTGATACAACTCTAATTTTCATAGTAAATCACTATAGGATCCATCTACTGACCAAATAGCCCCATAAGGATCTTCCTCATCCAGATAGCCTCACAATTTTCATGACTAGCAACCATCTACTCTACTTCTATTGAATTGAGTGCAATTGATCTCTTGCAATTGTCTTGCAAGATCCTCTTTGCAATATTTGACAAGCTTCTCATCACCTGTTAGAATTAAATCATCGACATATAATACTATAATCAATAATTTACCTTCAACCACAATATGGCAAAGGTTTACATCCGCTTCACTTTTGGTGAAGCCCAACCTGGTGAAATAGTTGTCAATCTTGGTTTACCAAGCACGAGGTGCTTCTTTCAATCCATACACCACTCTCTTGATTCTGCACACATGTGACTCTCTGTTGAAGGTCTCAACCCCTTTCATCTGCTTTATGTACACCTCCTCCTTAATCACTCTATTGAGGAAGGTTTTCTTCACATCCATCTGATGTATCTTCCATCCCATTTGCGCTTAAAGTGTTAGAATATATATGATTGAAGAGTACCTTGCTACTAGATCAAAGATCTCCTCGTAATCAATTCCCTCCACCTAAGAGAACCCCTTGGCCACAAATATGGCCTCATATTTCTCGACATTCCCATCTACTACTTGCTTCACCTTGTAGATCCATTTGGAACCTACCATTGACTTGTCCTCTAGCCTTGGGACAACATCCCAACCATTGTTTCTGATAATGGAATCATATTCCTCTACCATGGAATCAACCCATACTGGTTTTTTCATTGATTCCTTGAATAAGGATGGCTCAGTCTTTACACTCTCATTCATCAAATCCATGTAGCCAACGTACCGATTTGGTGACCTCCTTTGCCCACGTTGTGTTGTTGATGTTCCCATATTCTCTCTAGCATCATGCATCAATCTATTAGCTTCCTTGGTGTACTTCCTTCCATCTCTATATGTCTCAACATGAGTGGGTGCTCCCAATCTCTTCTCCTCTACTTGTGGTTCTCCACATCCTGAGGTTCTTCCTTTGGAGCTAACAACTCCTCATCTACATGTAATTGAATCTCCCTCTCAAAGGTAACATATCATGGCCTTCTCTTCATCAAAATTCACATCTCTACAAACAAATGTCATCCTGTGAGATGGGAGGTACACTCATTAGTTGTGATGTGTATCAGTGTACCCCACAAATATGCACAACTCAGTTGTCGACTCTAGCTTTATACTTTCATCCTTTGTAACATGACAATAAACTTATGAACCGAAGATCCTAAAGTGTGACACATTTTGTTTCTTCCCAAAAAAAGCTTCTTCTAGTGTACTCATCCTGAGAATCCAATGAGGACTCTTATTCTACACATCTATCGTTTTGTTGCATGCTTTATCCCACAAGTGCAATGGTAGGCCATGATCATGAAACATCATTGATGTAGTTCCCACAATACTTTTGTTCTTCCTTTTAGCAACGCCATTCTCTATCATGGGTTATGGGGTACTATTAACTCTTGTCAAATTCCTTCTAATGCACAAAATTTATTTAACTCATTCAACACATATTCTCCATTGTTATCGCTCCTAAGATTCTTCACTTTCCTGCTAGTATCTTTCTCAACAAGTGCTTTAAATTCACAAAAAATTGAGAATATTTGGTTTTTCTTTTGCATGAATAATATCCAACACTTACATGAGAAATCATCTACAAATATCACATATTACATGTGATTGGTTGTGGAGGCTTTCGAGAATAGTCCACACACATCTCAGTGAACTCTTTCAAGGATTGTTTGCACTTGATTTTCCTTATCTTGAAAGGTTCCTTTCATATACTTCCCCAATGTACACCCTTTACATGTATCTCACTGCTCTAGTACACCCTTGGGAAGTCCTGTAGAAATATTATGCTTGATCTTCAAGGCTCCAAGGTGCAAATGGCTCAATCTTCTATGCCATAATTCACCAATGTCTCAGCTTTGCACCTTCTCTGCTTTCGTTCTCAAAGTAGCACAATATTCTATATCTAATTTGTAGAGGTTATTCACCCAAACCCTGATCCACTTCACTTTTCCTGTGGCTATGTGGTGAAGGAAATACTTTCCTTTGTTAAATATCACATCATAGCCACGGCCTTTTAACATAGCAACTGAAACTAAATTTTTCTTCAGACCCTGAACATACATGACATATTTTAATGTGAGAGTTGAACTAAAATCCCTCTAAAAAGTAACAATATCAATGTCTTTCACACCATACCTTCCATCATCTCCCATCTAGATGGACATGTGGAGGTCTTTCTCCTCCAAGTCACTGAAAAATTATTTGTTTCCCATCATATGGAATGAGGCTCCACTATCCATATACCACACACTACCCATAACTGATGTCAGCATGCAGGTAATGAGGGTGAAATCCAACTTAAAATATGAAGCTAGAGCTTCACCTACCACTCCTCTTGAGGACTTCTTGCCAACCTTCTTATGCAGACACTTCATGGCATAGTGTCCTAGCTCATGGCATTGAAAACATTTAATCTTTGATAAGTCCTTCTTCTTGCTTGTCTGACTGGAATCTCCTTTGGATTGGGGTTTCTTCCCTTTCCCTTTCCTTTCCTTTCGAGCCAAGGGACAATTATCCTCATCATCATGCTTAGATGAGGTTCCATCTCTAGTGTTTCACCTTATCTCTTCTTGTACCAAGTTGGACCACAATCGCTCCCACTTTGGTAGTTTCTCCCTCCCATTTACACAATCTTGGTAATTGTGCCAGCTCTTGGGAAGGCTTAGAAGTGCTAGCCTAACCAAATCATCTTCATCAACTATGCTCCCAAACCCATCCCAACATTGGGTCAACCTGCTCAAGTATTTTGATATTGTGTCGCCCTTCTCCATTTTGATCTTCTAAAGCTTGTCCTGCAGTGCTAGTTTCCTATGGTCATTGTTGTTCTTAAACAATTTTATCAAGGCTTGCCGCATTGCATATGGAATTTCCTTCACGTGGAGGTTTGAGACAATATGATCTCGAACTCCTTCTAATATGATCCTCCTCCCTTTTGAAACACACTTCTTCCATTCTGCTAGATCCTAAGCATTAGATTCTCTAGGATTAGAAATATTAGCATCTATGAATTCCTTCAACCCATTATCTTCCAACACTTCCTGCCTCTTGTCCTTCCGAGCACTATAATTTGAACTACCCTCAAGGGCATATTCAGGTCTCAATCTATAGAAGGCCATCATGTTAGCTCTAAAGATTTGATTCCACAAATTTGGTTAGCTCTGATACCATGTATAAATTCCTTGTAGATTCAAACTTCTTATGTAATATGCTAAAACAAAAGACTTGAATCTACTCTACTAATCAGTGGAAAAAATTAGTAGACAGAGAAACCACAAAGAATACAAGAGAAAAAATTAAATCAACACATTATACAATTATTTCCTAAGGAAAGCCACAGCTAAAACCCCCTGCTATCTGTATATTGCATTAGTTAGAAAATATGAGAAGATTACAGTGTTTCTCTCAAGCTCAAGTGATCTTTGCACTGTCTCCATCTATCTCAGCTTCCTAGACCAACCTTGGCCAATACTTAACCAATTTTAAGCTTTCCCAAGCCCCTATTTCCTTGCATTGTTTCCTTGGGAATTAGACCCTATTAATTAGGGAAATTCCTCAATTGGAATTGTGCAATCCATCATAGGCCTTCCTATGACTACATGCACCACTTGTACAATTTGGATGATTATGCAACTGATAGTGCATTGCCCTTGAACTCCAATATTAACTAGGTAACTCGTAGATCACACATGCATGAGTTATTTATGGCTGAATTATATTTTAATTGGTTGAACACTAAAGTTTCACCCCACTATTAGAGCTCCTACTAGTTCCTCCAACAGTTAGAACTAGTTTAACTAACTTTAACTCAGTTAAACTGAATTAATTAATTACAGCTCAAAATAAACTCAAACAGGGCTCCTATAAAGTAGGAGACACTCTACATGACTCATGTTAGACCCTCAACTCGAATTAACTAAACCAACTAAGTCAAATTAACTTAGTTAACTTGTACAAGTTGCCTTGTGATGTGGAATTACAATTTTTCTCCTAATTTAATTCTAGGGAAAATTAAATCATGATTTTCTTGTTACATTTTCAAGAAAATGTTAGGTAGATAAAAATGAAATTTTGAAAGAATTTAATTAATAATGTCATTAATATAATACCATATAGACATGTTAGCTTTGAATATAAGAGTTGGATATTGTGATTGGAACAATCTTAGTTTTGAAGTGTATCGCTGAATGAGACCAGTGGGTCGACACATGCCCCAAAAGGAGCTAGGTCCTATCATTCATGGGTTGGTTGTATAATCTAATAGAATAATGAATAAATTAGATAATAAGTTGGAAATATACAGCAAGGCCTCTTTAAAAAAATAGTAGAAGAACACTAAAGAAATCAGCATGCAATTCTTATAACAATACGAATAGAAAATTCTAATCATTGGTGCATGAATGCTCTCATTGAAACAATGAAAACTCCATTAAAATTAATATGGAAATTTATTGAGGTATCATGTGCACAAAATCAAGAATCAAAACAAATAATCATTTCTATTCTAGAGAAGCTCAAAACTGGTTTAGACTTGTACCAGTTAATGGAAACTTGTAGCTTAGGACCAGTCCAGAGTCATTAACTAAATATAAAATTACGCAATTGAACCATGAAGGACATTTCATATCATATAAAATAAGCAATCAATCCAAAGAACCAATACAAGCTCATGCAAATATATTTACTCCCTTAATACAAATATATCTATTGTTTGATGATAGTCGATAAGAGTATGAAAATACTTAGACAATGTTTATTTCTATCAAAATACATAAATACAATAATTGTAGAACAACAATAGGAACTAGTAATGCACTACCAAATATGCATGACAACTATTGTTAGGGATATAAACAGAAACTTGAAGGAAATTCTAGAATAAGGTATCCATAAGTCAAACGCTAATCGTATCACTGAATATTTATTGCACCAAAATTTTGTTACATGCAATGGCACAATTAAGTACTTAAGGCTTAGAGAGAAACCTTGTATGATTCCAACTTACAGTGGAACCTAAGACATGTCTAAAGCATGTCAATGACAAAATTATGAGAAAACTCTCTCATAATAGTTAATAGCATGAAGTTGTGTGTGGCCTTGTAACTAGTCATAGAAGGGAATAACTCGAGAACCTGTAAATGGATATAAGGAATTAGAACCTTGAAGGATGTGAAATTAATACAAACCCTAACTCCAAATCTAACCATGAAAATGAGATCCTCACCCATAGACAAGAATTAGAATCCAATTTTAGAAAGGGGTAAAAATGGATTATGATACACATAAAGGATATTAAGAACAAGGCTTAAAAGCATGGAGAAAGAAATAGTACATGAGAACTTCGCTCCTTTGAAGCAATGTAGAAATCCTCTCTAGATCAAATAAGTCGTCAATATTAGGAACCAACAAACATGAAATTAGCATATATATCTATATATATATATATATACCTCATTCTTGTAAACCCTAAAGTTCTTGCTAGTCAGCGTTGGCATAAGAGCTACCTACACTATTAAAAACCCCTACAAACAAGATTATATTGCCAGTGTATTAGATGGGTCATAATGTAGAACTCATATCTGCTTAACAAAAAATATTAAAGTATCATCAAAGCCTACATGTACAAAAAATGCAGTTGTGTGTGTTGGCATATTTAAAGAGGTTATGGTTTCATAGGGTTGTAGAGCTCTCCGCTCATAACCATCGAGGAGAAAATGATCCAACTGAGCAGCAAGGGTATGGATGATTGTTACCCTAATGGGCTCCCAAAAAATGTGGACCTCTAGATCAAATCTTTGTAGATCAACTGCAACAGTAGTGAGGGAGCCACCCAATCCCTGTCATATTCATTACATGATCCCTCTCTAAATGAAAAATGGAGACTAGGGAACCTTCGAGAAACAACTTAGGCAAGGTTGCTTCTCAATATAATAATACAACAACCAAGGAGAAAGCTAGATACATTTGGCTCAATTCCCATAATGATGTTTATTCACATTATATATTACACTAACCATCAGACAAGGAACATAAAGTGTAACCATAGTTAACTATAACTGAAGTCAATCAATGTAATTATATATCCATTAATTCATAATATATATAATATATGGATAGAGATAGATCCTATACTCCACTACCATTAAATTCCTATATTATAAGATATACTATAGTATTATATTATTATATATATATATAAAAATTGATAAAAAACAACAACACTCACTTGTTAGAATTAAGTAATTTTTGTGTGTGTTTTGAGTGTTACAATTGTTCACCAAACAATAAACATAAGATCCTTTGGAACACAACTATATTAATAAAAATGAATTCATACATGTCATTTTTACACCAATATTCAATAAGGCATTCTTACCTATATTCAAAAAAAAAAATGTTGTTTGTTATAATAAAATTAATATAAAGATTTTGGATAAAATAAATGTGATATACATATTTAATATTTCCATAATTATGGTAAAAAATATTGATATATATATTTGTGTATTTATTTTATACCATAATTTAATAGTGACACAATTACATATTAAATAATTGATGTATAAATTTATACATTTTTAATTTTATATTTTGTAGTAATAACACTAAATAAATCACAAAAATAAATAAAAAAAATCTATATATATTATATATTATATATAATATATATATTCTATAATATATCTTTTATCATGCTTTAGCGTGAGAGGTGGTAGTCGCGAACAAACAAACTTGGTCTCATACTACAAGTCTGGTGGTATCAGAGCTCTGTATTTTGCGGGCTTTGGTGATTCGGAATTGTAGGTGTTATCAAGGGTTGATTGGGTTGAACAGGTTATAGAAGTAAAGAGGCATGTCTCTGCACTTCAAGAAAATAGATGACAGAGGATTTTGATCGGCTTATGGTCTATACTAGACTACAAAGGAAGCAGATGGCTGAAATGGCAGAAGAAGCTCAAGTGATGACGGGTGAATCTGGGAAGGATGTCGGAAATGCTTTCTTGGATAGAGTGTTGGATCAAATGGAAGAGCTATCTTCTGACATGACTTCAATGAAGGCTAAGAACATTGAGATTCGAGATGGCTATTCGAAGGTGAAAGGGGATCTTGAAGACCTCAAGGTTTGATACGATTATACTGAATGGAAATATATACAAATAGAAAAGGAAGTCAAAGAGATCAAAGAAGCAAGAGATCAAGGTTTGGCTGAAATTTTGAAATTGTAGAAAGACCTTGAAGATGCCCGGAATGAGATTGTGGTTTTGAAGAAGATTGTTGGGCACAACTCAAGTGGAGGAGTGGCTCATGTGAAAGTCAAGGAACCAGATTTTTATGACGGGACAATGAGTGTGAAAAATCTTAGCAACTTTCTATGGGACATGGAACAGTACTTGGAGCATGTGGGGATGTTCAATGAGGAAACCAAAGTCAAGGTAGCTGCTCAGTTCTTGATGAAGGATGCTAAGATATGGTGGCAAAGGAAGATGGACCAAATTGCCAATGGCAATGCTGTAGAGATCACTTCATGGATGAAATGAAGAAGGATTTTCAAACCAATTTTAGTCCACAATACGAAACATGGGATGCAAGGATGAAGATAAAGTATATAAAGCAAACAGGGAGTCTACAAGCTTATATGTGAGAGTTCTCAAGTGTAGTTTTGGAACTTCTGGACATGGCAGAGAGGGACAAGGTGTTCAATTTTATCATAGGGTTGAAGCCTTGGGGGCGCAATGAAGTGAAGAGGCAAAATATAAAAACACTTGAAGAAGCATTTTCTACTATGGATTGCTTGGTAGAACACTATGATGAAGGAACCGAAGAGAAGAAGAAAAATACTAACAAGCCAAAAGAAAAGTCTACAAAGGAGGAGCCTTCGAGATCGCATGATAAGGCAAAGATGAAGAAACCATTGAAGTGTTGGATATGTGAGGAACCACATGTGGTGAAGAATTTTCCTTCAAAACCAAAAGTGGCTGCGATAGCACAATCCAATGCAAAAAATAAAGAGGAAACTTTTCTTGGGGTCATGCAGATTCTAGGAGTTGTAGTGGCTATGGAAGCGATCTCACGAAGAGCTCCGGAAAGAAACAAGATAGAGTATGTTGAGATGAAACTTGGGAGTGGTGTTGTACTCATGATGGTGGATAGTGGGGCAACTCACAACTTCATGAGCGAGGATAATGCAAGAAGGATTGGACTGAAGTTTGTACCGGTACATGCACAAATGAAGGCAGTGAATTCTCCTCCAGATTCCGTGATCAGTGTAGCTAAGAAAGTGGATGTGACACTTGTTGAATGGATAGGGAAGGTCAAATTCACTATGGTGTAGATAGATGAATATGAAGTTAGACTGGGAACAAAATTTATGAATCAATTTGAAGCTATGGTAGTTCCCCATATGAAGAAATTGTACATTTACGACGGACGAGAGGATGTACCTATTAGTGAGGGATAGCCTTCAAGCTCTACTCCCTCCTTATCTTCTTATACTATCATGGAGATGAGGCTCATTGTTAGCTTCTCATGGCAGTGAGTCTCCAACATTTGAGCAAGCATCTAGGGGTGAGATGACACAGATTGACAGGTAGCATGAAATGGAGAGTCATGATGATGTAGGGGCATGAGTTCTTATGGAGGTGATGCACGGTTGGATTAGCCACCCAACTTGTCACCGACATGACGGGTACCAGCACATGATTCCTTGCATAATTTGGCATATCTATGGCATGAGGCAAGTCAAGAGGTGGACACATCTGGATTACCCATGCACACATTTGTGTGGTTTGACAGTCTTGGTGATGGTGGTTGTTGGGATGTGGAGAGAGAGTTTTCAAGGATGACAACCATTTAGAGTGGGGGGGTATGCCAAGCCCACGAGTCGTGAATGCTCAAAATGAGATTGTGGTTTTGAAGAAGGTTGTTGGGCACAAATCAAGTGGAGAAGTGGCTCATGTGAAATTCAAGGAAATGTATTCTTATGACAGGACGAGGAGTCTGAAAAATCTTAGTCATTTTCTATGGGACATGGAATAGTACTTGGAGCATTTGGGAATGTCCGATGAGGAAACCAAAGTCAAGATAGTTTCTCAATTCTTGACGAAGGATGCTAAGATGTGGTGGCTAAGGAAGATGGACCAGATTTCCAATGTTAATGTTGCAGAGATCACTTCGTGGGATGAAATGAAGACAGATTTGCAAACTCATTTTAGTCCATAAGATGAAACATGGAATGCAAGGATGAATATAAAGTATATAAAGTAAACGGGGAGTCTACAAGCTTATCAGCGAGAGTTTTCAAGTGTAGTTTTGGAACTTCTAGACATGGCGAAGAGGGACAAGGTGTTCAACTTTATCATAGGGTTGAAGCCTTGGGCACACAATGAAGTGAAGAGGCAACAAATAAAAACACTTGAAGAAGCATTTGTTGTTATGGATCACTTGGTAGAACACTATGATGAACGAAACGAAGAGAAGAAGAAAAAGATTGATAAGCCAAAAGAAAATTCTACAACGGAGTAAACTTCGAGATCATATGATAAGATGAAGACAAAGAAGCCGTTGAAGTGTTGGACATGTGAGGAACCACATATGGTAAAGAATTGTCCTTCAAGACCAAAAGTGGCTACGATATTACAATCCATTGCAAAAAACAAAGAGGAAACTTCTGTTGGGATCATGCAGATTCTATGAGCTGCGATGGCTACGGAAGCGGTCTCATGAAGAGATCCGAAAAGAAACAAGTTAGAGTATGTTGAGATGAAAGCTGGTAGTGGTGTTGTATTCACTATGATGGATAGTGTTAGCGTTCAAATCTACCTTAGGCTGAAATAAGGTAAAACTCGAGGCTACATCAAACCACGCTCAGCCTCGTAGCTAGCCCTACGAGGATAGGAGAGGGCTCTCTCCGAGTCAATCTTGGAAAAAGGTGATCAATGAGGTCGAGATGACTAATTTTATAACTAATTTTAGGCTAGGTATGAAGTACAACGAGTTTGAAATTGATTTTTTGAAGATTTGTTGAATTCAAGGGAAAGGCAATTTTGGGTGCGGGGATGAGGCAGAGTTTTTGTAGAGGTCTACTTGGAGCAAGATAGGTGATTGTTTTGATGCCTTTAAAGAGATTAAATGGATAGATATGACTGGTGAGGGGTTAAGGAGAGTAAGAAACTTTCAAGGATTCTCCATAAATAGACGAAAACATGGAAAATTAAACAAACTTAAAGGCAGAGCATAGCAAATTATGGATTCTACCTTAACACTTCATTTGTTCAATTGCAGAAGGTAAGAAAAGGAAAGTGATGCATATAAACAACTTACAAATACTGAAATAAGCACACCATCAACACAGAAAGCCACATGAATCCCAAACAGTGTTGCAAAACCTTGGTCTTTCCTTTGCCAAAAATGCAGATAAAATATGTACAATAGAGTATCAAACTATTCCCAAGAGTCCAACCCTGAAAATGACTAAGAAAATACATAATATAGGCAAGCCAACACATTCCCTTGCCTCTAGGGGTCAACCTCATCATCCTAGGATCTGTTTCAACCAATTCTAAACAAAGCACTACAATCTAGGCAGTCAAAACAACTTGCCTCTATAAGCTAGGAAACCAATTCGTTCATTAAATTTTTGCTATTTTGTGAATGAATAATTTATAATAGGTAAATAAGTGTCAAAACAACATAATGTTTCATTAATTACATCAATAGGGGTGAAAAATCACATCACAAGTAAAAATTGGTCAAACTGGCTTCATTTCCTTAGCTGAATGATGAAAATTGTGCCAAAAAACCCTATGCGCCGTGCGCCTGAGCCCTGTTCACCACGTGCCTTTCCACATTTTTTTGGGGCACTTCCCAGCATCCAAATTGACCTCAGGTTGGCTTGTTGGAAATCCCTGGATGTCCACTTTCCAATCCAAGTGTAATTTTCCAATTTGGTGTCCCTTTTCCCCTCCAAAAGTGCATTCTCCCGGAAGTACTTCTTGTTGGTGCAAAAGGTGGCAGAAAGGTGATTTTCATGGTGTTTTTGAGCCTTTTGGTCACCCAGAACTTAATGAAATGCTTTGGCAATAGCTGAGCATGTATAATTCATCATGATAAATCCAAAACTACAAGCCATTTGTGATTTGGACCTCCCAATCTTATGGGTCGCGCTCTACGCGCTACGCGTTGAGCCAAAAACCCTGTTTTGCAAGCCAAAAAATTTCAAAATGACAAAATTTTCTCTTAATTTGCTCAAATTCGGAGTGAAGTCCTTCTATCATGTGTTGTGCCCTGCTAATGAAGCCTCGGCCAAAATTTGGAGTGGATCGGGCTTTTCCCGTCGCTTTAGCGCTTTGCTCAAACGCCTCTTTAGGATCTTCATTTTCACTTTGCAAACATGCATGTGAGCCCAATAGTGAGTTTTCATATGACGAAGCATGTCCTTGTCTCTGTTTTCCTTCGCCAACAACTTCTCCAAATGAGTGTTTACCCGGATGAGCATTGATTCTCGATCAATAGGTGTCAAATCACCGGGTCTCCTTCGGGCCAATTCTCGGTCTTCCCAGATTTTCCGCAGCTCATAAAGTGTATGCTCATCTTCCAGTTGTTTGTTGTGCTGCTCCAAGTAGTTGATCACCCACTTAGCCATCTGCAATTTCCTTTGCAGTGACTCATTCTCAGCCCTTTGCTCTTGGATGATCTCCTTTAGCTCCGAGCTAAGAGAGCTCGCATCAACATCAATGATATCCATGTCCTGACCTCCTAAAGGACCCTCATCAAACATGGGCCTCTTGCCCCTATCCTGGATCTGTACCTGTGCCGAAGAAGAAGGCAAGACCCCTTCCACGTGATGTGGAGATAATACTCGTTGTGCTAATGAAGTCAACGAGACCCCTTCCACCCCTGGTGGAGATAGTACTCATTGTGCAGATGCAAATAAGGCCTTGTGGCCTCGCTGATATGTCACATACCCTGGAGCATTGACATGCTCGGTCTCAGGAATGTCAAACTGCTGTGAAGGCCCTCCCTCATCATGAACTATCTCTAGAGGAGGCTGTAGCGCTGAAAAGTAATCACGGCAGATGAAATCCTCCCAAGTAATACCCTGCTATGCCAACTGATGCATCACTATGATTTTGATCAATGCATAATGATATATGCTCCTATGTTGAGGTGCTGGGATCTTCCTTTGTACTAAAGGCACCATCCTCTCTATGTTGCGACACATGAAAAACGGAATGTTCATCATACGTACCCTTGTGAAATGCATCAACAAATGGACATGGTATGCATAGAGATGCGAGAATCTGCCCTCGCAACTGAAATACCGAATGATGAGTTTTATCAATGGTGCAAACTCATCTTTCAGGAATCTGAAAGGAAAAGCTGCCCTCAAGTGTCTCATATACCCGGGTTTGATATATGGCTCATAGTAGAATCTATCTAGTAGCTGGTGTTTGCTCCATTCCTCCCCTACATTTGGTATCCCGGTGGCCTGAGCAATAGTCTCGGGTGACAAGGTGAAATTCACTCCGACAAGGTTTACATGACCATCCTGTAAATGTAGAACAAATAAACGGACTAGTTCCCGATGATGCTGAGTTTCTGAGATCATCTCACAGTATTGGAAACATGATTGGCGCCGAAAAAAATCCATTGCAAGTGGGCAAGCTTGCAATTGAGCCAAAGAAGTAGGCTCCTCCCTGACATGCTGACCACTTTTGTCACCTTTGTGATACCTCCGTGGCACATTTGGCACATTTACCCCCGTTGTAGAATCACTATCATACTCCTGCTCATATACTGATTCGGTCTCTAACATGTCTTTAGAAACAAGATAGCTGGAATATATATATGCTGATGTATAATTGTGTGCACAATTGACTATAAACTGTTTCTTTTGCTTCTAAAAATGTTGTGACCAAGGGGACACAAATGTAGAAGGGAATATTAGGAAAGGGAAAACATTAGGGAAATGGGGAACATGGAAATAAAACAAGGAATTTAGAGAAGGGAAGGGACATGAAAATCTTGGATTTCAGGGTTTTGGGATGAGGTAGGGATAATGTGTTTTGTAATAGAAGTGAGGGACTAGGATTTGAGGGAGTATAGTGTAGGCTTTATGAGGGAATTATTGGGGAAAAATAATGGTGAATATGGGAAATGGGAAACAAAAGGAAATGGGAAAAAATGATAACCTTGGTAACATTCAGTTTTAGAAACCCTACAGCAGTTTTTGCATTGACAAAAGGAGGGCTTCAAACTTGGATATCCACAGAAAAATTTTCATGAACCCATTACATTTATCTTTCAAATGCCAAGCACAAGTGGTGGATGTGAGCCTACCTGCAAATTTGTACGGAGAGGAGGAGATTTGATGCCTTTCCAAGCAAATTTTGGGCTTAATACCAAGTGTGCCACGCACCTCACCCAACATGCCACATGCCTCTGATGCGCCGCGCATGTTATTTTTACACTGCGTTTTTGTGCTTGATGCACCGCGCGCCCCTAATGCGTCGTGTGCCTTACCCAATGAGTCGCGCGCACCCAGCTACATAGTGCATTTTTCAGGGGGAATTTGGAGGCCTTCCCTGTGTTGAAATTAGGCACAGGATAGCTCGTTGGAAAGGTCTTTGAGTCTTCTTTCCAACCCAACTAGAATTTTTCAATTTGGAGTTAATTTTCCTTGCCACAAATCAAATTTCCCAAGACTGGTCAAAATGTGCCAAATGAGGCTTCCTCAAGGCAGAGTTCTGTTGCAGTCAACTTTGGAATACCTTCCTCAACTCCAAATTGAGCTCATGATAGCTCATTGGAAAGCTATTTGTCTCTAGTTATCATTTGACTCATCAAAAAAGTCATTTTGCCAACCATGCTAGGAGAAATCTTGATTTTCCCAAGGTCACTTCAGATATGCATTCAATTCTCCCGAGGCAACAATATTTTTGACATTTCTCTAAAACCATGATACCTATGTAAAAAGTGAAGGAGGTTTTTCTTATTTGGCATGATGTGGACAAAAATGCTCTCAGTTTTTCAAAATTCATCTTTGATTGCTCTAGAACATCTTTTAAGTGAAACTTGTCCCGATGTGTGAAACAAGGAATTTTGTCGAAATGAAGCAAAATGAAGGGGATAATGGGCTTCTAAATTCTTGGAGAAATTTTTTGAAGTATGGAGGGATGTTAGGAAGTAGGGGAAAGTGGAATATCAAATATTGAGTGAGGGGAAGGGGTCCAAAAGGGCAAAACACAGGCCCAACCTAGAAGATTGCCAAGTTATGGCAAGAAACTAGGGTTTGTGCAAAAATGAGGAATTTGGGGGATCTCAGTGATGGGAAGTGTTTAATAAGGTACATGAAGGATAGGGGAAGGTGTATGAACCTCTGGATACAAGTTTTGCTAATGATTTGACCATTCAAGAGAAATTACCTTCAAAACCCTAGGAGAGGGAAATGAACCTTGCCTAGGTGCAATTGAGGCATGAACAAGGTGTAAAATGACCCAATGGAACCTGACATGATGATAACAACGTTTTGAATGATGATAAAATTATCTGAATAGTGACATAGACTGACATTTGGGCAACTTTGAAAGGAGTGAAAGCCAACCCTAGACCTAATGCCTAGTGACCAAATTTTGCTTGAAGACTCACTGAAATGAGAAAATTTGATTTTGACATCTTAAAATCACTTGTAAGAGCATGTTTGATCACTGGAGGAAGGCTGCAGAGACTGACACTAACAGTCGGATTCCAGTGATGTGACATCACAAATCTCCTTAAGTAGATCTTGGTCGATGCAACATAACCATTTGTTGGCTTAGTGGGTCCTCAACTAGGTTCAAAGTTAATTGCACCAAACAAAACCCTACACCACTAGCCCTTCCGACATCAACCCATGTAGCGCGAACTGAAGTCTCATCTGAAGTAGTATGGGGGGATGATGGAACCAAGCTTCTACATTGAGAGATCAATGTGATGTCCTTTTAGGCCCTAGATTTTCCTTTGTGCAGATCTATAAGCCTTTATGGCTTGGTACTGTAACTTCCTACAAATGGTCTCTAGAACTTTGCAAAGGTCTACGATTGGCTTTTGCAGATCTTTAACAAATGTATTATCTATTTATGTGCACCATAAACTAACCTCAGACCCAAATCTACACAGATCTACCTAAGTTCTCAATAAACATAAAATAATGTATTATAATCTTCGCGTAAATACCTAACATGTATTTCATTCAGTTAATAAGACTTATCAGATAGATTCACACATTGTGGGGAAAACTCCATAGTTAAGCATGCTTGAGCCAGAGGTGATTTGGGATGGGTGACCTCCTGAGAAGTCTTGGTTACCGGGTATAAGCCCCAGAAGTGATGGTTGATGCTATGTGATTTATTTCACTAGTTTCAATCCCATGTCTTCACCCCTGTGAAGATGACCCGATGCAATGAGTGCTAGGTGGACTATTCAAAAATCATGAGAAATTAAAAAGTTATGAATACCTCTCATGGAAATGGTCATAGATGAATGACTTACTTAATGCAGCTGAATCCCAAAATGATATCTAATATAATGCAATATGAAAACCCACAATAATTAATTCAAAAGAGTGAAGGGAAATCTACTTTAATGGTTCATGAGGCACGATACTTGCTAAGGTTTTGAAAATGGGGTAGCCAGCTAAGTGGGCTTGATTGTGGGGAAAACTCCACACTTAAGCGCACTTGAGCCAAAGGCGATATGGGATGGATGACCTCTCGAGAAGTCTTGGTTACTGGGTGCAAGCCCTAGAAGTGATGATTGACGCTATGTGATTCATTTCACTAGCTTCAAACCCACTTCTTCACCCTTGTGAGCATCACCCGATGCAATGAGTGCTAAGTGGACTATTCAAAAATCAAGAGAAATTAGTTAGTTACAACTACCTCTCATGGAAATGGTCATATATGAATGACTTACTTAACGCAATTGGATCCCAAAATGATATCTAATATAATGCACTACGAGAACCCCCAATACTTAATTCAAAAGACTCAAAAGAACTCTACTGGGATGGTTCATCAGGCACAATAATTGTTAAGGTTTTGCAAATGTGGTAGCAAGGTAAGTGGGCTTTATTGTGGGGAAAACTCCACAGTTAAGCGCGCTTGATCTAGAGCCTATCTAGGATGGGTGAACTTCCCAGAAGTCTTGGTTATCGGGTGCAAGCCCCAGAAGTGATGATTGACGCTATGTGATTCATCTCACTAGTTTCAATCCCACTTCTTCACCCCTGTCAGCATCACCCGATGCAATGAGTGCTAAGTGGACTATTCAAAAATCATAAGAAATTAGTTAGTTATGACTACCTCTCATGGAAATGGTCACATATGAATGACTTACTTAACGCAGTTGAATCCCAAAATGATATCTAATATAATTCACTGCGAAACCCCCCAATACTTATTTCAAAAGAGTGAAGGGAACTCTACTTGAATGGTTCATGAGGCCCAATACTTGCTAAGGTTTTGCAAATGGGGTAGCAAGCTAAGTGGGCTTGACTGTGGGGAGAACTCCACAGTTAAGCACGCTTGAGGCAGAGGTGATCTGGGATGGGTGACCTCCCGAGAAGTCCTGGTTAACGGGTGCAAGCCCTGGAAGTGATGATTGATGCTATGTGATTCATTTGACTTGTTTCAAATCCCACTTCTTCACCCCTGTGAGCATCACCCGATGTAATGAGTGCTAAGTGGACTATTCAAAACTTATGAGAAATTAGTCAGTTATGACCACCTCTCATGGGAATGGTCATAGATGAATTACTTACTTAACGCATTTGAATCCCAAAATGATATCTAATATAATGCACTGCGAAAACCCCCAATACTTAATTCAAAAGAGTGAAGGGAGCTCTACTTGAATGGTTCATAAAGCACAATAGCTGCTAAGGTTTTGCAAATGGGGTAGTAAGCTATGTGGGCTTGATTGTGGGGAAAAATCCATAGTTAAGCGTGCTTGAGCTAGAGGCGATCTGGGATGGGTGACCTCCCGGGAAGTTCTGGTTACCTGGTGCAAGCCTTAGAAGTGATGATTGACGCTATCTAATTCATTTCACTAGTTTCAATCCCACTTCTTCACCCCTGTGAGCATCACCCAATGCAATGAGTGCTAAGTGGACTATTAAAAAGTCATGAGGAATTAGTTAGTTACAATCACCTCTCATGGAAATGGTCATAGATGAATGACTTACTTAACGCAGAAGAATCCCAAAATGATATCTAATATGAGGTAGAAAGCTAAGTGGGCTTGATTGTGGGGAAAAATCCATAGTTAAGTGCGCTTGAGCCTGAGGCGATCTGGAATGGTTGACCTCCCGGGAAGTCCTGGTTACCGGGTGTAAGCCTCCAAATTGATGATTGACGCTATGTGATTCATTTCACTAGTTTCAATCCCACTTCCTCACCCCTATGAGCATCACTTGACGCAATGAGTGCTAAGTGGACTATTCAAAAATCATGAGAAATTAGTCACTCAGAACTACCTCTCGTGGAAATGGTCATAGATGAATGACTTACTTAACACAGTTGAATCCCAAAATAATATCTAATATAATGCACTACAAAAAACCCCAATACTTAATTCAAAAGAGTGAAGGGAACTCTACTTGAGTGGTTCATGAGGCACAATACTTGCTAAGGTTTTGCAAATGGGGTAGCAAGGTAAGTGGGCTTGATTGTGGGGAAAACTCCACAGTTAAGCGCGCTTGAGCCTAAGGTGATCTGGGATTAGTGACCTCACAGGAAGTCCTGGTTGCCAGGTGCAAGCCACAGAAGTGATGATTGATGCTATGTGATTCATTTCACTAGTTTTAATCCCACTTCTTCACCCCTGTGAGTATCACCCGATGCAATGAGTGCTAAGTGGACTATTCAAAAATCATGAGAAATTAGTTTGTTATGACTACCTCTAATGGAAATGGTCATAGATGAATGACTTAAGTAACATGGTTGAATCGCAAAATGATATCTAATATAATGCACTATGAAAACCCCCAATACTTAATTCAAAAGAGTGAAGGGAACTCTACTTGAATGGTTCATGAGGCACAATACTTGCTAAGATTTTATAAATGGGGTAGCAAGCTAAGTGGGCCTGATTGTGGGGAAAACTTCATAGTTAAGCATGCTTGATCTAGAGGTGATCTGGGATGGGTGACCTCCCAGGATGTCCTGGTTATCAGGTGCAAGCCTTGGAAGTGATGATTAACGCTATGTGATTCATTTCACTAGTTTCAATCACACTTCTTCACCCCTTTGAGCATCACCTGATGCAATGAGTGCTAAGTGGACTATTCAAAAATCTTGAGAAATTAGTTAGTTAAGACTACCTCTCATGGAAATGGTCATAGATGAATGACTTACTTAACGTAGTTGAATTCCAAAATGATATCTAATATAATGCGTTGTGAAACCCCCTAATACTTAATTCAAAAGACTGAAGGGAACTTTACTTGAATGGTTCATGAGGCACAATACTTGCTAAGGTTTTTAAAATGGGGTAGCAAGCTAAGTGGGTTTGATTGTGGGGAAAACTCCACAGTTAAGCGTGCTTGAGCCTGAGGTGATCCGGGATGGGTGACCTCCCGGGAAGTCCTGGTTACTGGGTGGAAGCCCCGGAAGTGATGATTGACACTATGTGATTCATTTCACTAGTTTTAATCCCACTTCTTCACCCTTGTGAGCATCATTCAATGCAATGAGTGCTAAGTGGACTACCTCTCATGGAAATGGTCATATATGAATGACTTACTTAATGTAGTTGAATCCCAAAATGATATCCAATATATAATGCAGTGCGAAAACCCCCGATACTTAATTCAAAAGAGTGAAGGGAACTGTACTTGAATGATTCATGAGGCACAATACTTGCTAAGGTTTTGCAAATGGGGTAGCAATCTAAGTGGGCTTGATTGTAGGGAAAACTCCATAGTTAAGTTCACTTGAGACAGAGGTGATCCGGGATGGGTGACCTCTGTGGAAGCCCTAGTTACCGGGTGCAAGCCCCATAAGTGATGATTGACACTATGTGATTCATTTCACTAGTTTCGATCCCACTTCTTCACCCCCGTGAGCATCACCCGATGCAGTGTGTGCTGAGTGGACTATTCAAAAAGCATGAGAAATTAGTCATTTATGACTACCTCTCATGGAAATGTTCATAGATGAATGACTTACTTAATGCAGTTGAATCCCAAAATCATATCTAATATAATGCACTGCGAAAACCCCTAATACTTAATTCAAAAGAGTGAAGGGAACTCTACTTGAATGGTTCATGAGGCAAAATACTTGCTAAGGTTTTGCAAATGTGGTAATAAGCTAAATGGGCTTGATTGTGGGGAAAACTCCACAGTTAAGTGCACTTGAGCCAGAGGCAATCTAGGATGGGTGACCCCCGAGGAAGCCCTGGTTATCGGTTGAAAGCCCTAGAAGTGATGATTGATGCTATGTGATTCATTTCACTAGTTTCAATCCCACTTCTTCACCCCTATGAGCATCACACGATGCAATGGGTGCTAAGTGGACTATTCAAAAATCATGATAAATTAGTTAGTTACGACTACCTCTCATGGAAATGGTCATATATGAATGACTTACTTAACGCAGTTGAATCCCAAAATGATATCTATCATAAGGATATTATTTCAATCACAACATACATCACAAACATAAATAACAACAGTAAACAGATAAACACATGAAGTTCTCCAACAGACTTCTCTATTGATCTTCAATATAATGTTACAGACTCAAAACGTCCCTACACAATCAACTGCAGGGGTCCGCATGCTCAACTATGGACTCTACTTCAGGCCTCCTTGCACTTAGCTACGTAACCTTTTCCCTCTTTCAATGCTCACTTCTCTATGCTATCTCTCTAAGACTCCATCCGTTCTTACCCATAGAATTCTCTCCCCTCTTAGACTCTCTAAGACACACAGATTTATATAATTTTACATACAATCCCATGGTCCGCAACCATGGGTGGATCTCAAAAACAAACTTAACTTTACATAAACAAGGGTAAAAACCATTCTTTACTCCTAACTACCTACACATTTTGCTTCCACAAATCATGGAGACTTTTCATATTTTTACAAAATTTACCTCAAAACTTGGGTTTTTAACCCCAAATCTGACCTAGGGGATCCTGTCCCAACACAAGGCCTTGATTAACAACTCCTTATCTCCACAATATCTTAGCTCAATTATGGAAAGACCAATGATTTACAGACACTCTCATCATTGTCTATCTCGGAACATCCCCTAATAGGGTACTCAGGGTATGTTCCACGAGGACTATTCTTATCTTGGACTCCCCATCCCTCAAAGAATATCGGTCCTCCATGACTAGTCTTCTGTTGGATGCCCTATCTCATCCTCAAAGATCATCAAATGTAAAATGATTACCCAATTCTCCATTCCGTGTTTGCAGGTGAAGACAAAATTGACATGTTTGTCTCTTCTTGTCAAATAGGGAGGAAATTTTCCAATAAAGGAATGTACTCATTCCTACCAAAAATGAATGTACCTAAGCTCCCTCTTGGCTTAGGAATTTCCAAGTTTCTTCCCAGTAAGAAACTTATTTTCAGGTTCCCTCTTAACTACGGACCTACAACAACTCCTCATGTGGAATAACTAGCTACTTGAAGAACTCCTTTCTTCCTTGATGTCATCAATTTATTTTGTCATGGAGTCTTCATCTTTAGAGGAGTTATTCATAGGGCACAGATCATCCATAACTTTCATCCATGAGTTATTCATTTCCTTATTTCATCAAAAAATGATCCATCAGTGTTCCATCTGGCTTTGCTTCATGTCATTATGCTTTCATGCCATATTTTCGGGAAGGATATTACACCCTTTAATATTGTCCTCTTGGAAGTCATCCACAGATCTTCCCTTTGGCAATCCTACATCCACCCATCCAAATATTAGTTCAAAAAATAGAGATGAGCACTTAAATAAAAATTACCTTTGTGATGGTATTTCTTCATGAAATATTCCTATAGGTATTAAGATCCTACATACAGATTAACACATTTCCCAAATATATCTATTGTCAAGGGTCTCCATATTTTTCTGACTCCTATCAGAGTATTCATATCTTTTATGAGATCTACTAGTCAGCTCTTCCTCGTAGTTACATATTTTACGATCTCTTCCTTCCTTTTCACACTTTATTCCTAGGAGTTTCTAATTAGAGTTCCTCAATTGTAGTCAACTTCCTCATGATTCATTTTAGAACATATTATGTTGATTTCATCTAGTGCGACTTATGCCTTTTCTGCAATCATTCAGAGGAAGAGATCCTTTCTTATTTTGATCATATTTTCCAAGATAGAAATAGTGATCCATATAATCTACAACCATATGAAATGAATTTCATAACAGCCTATGTAAGAATGCATGCCTCATATTTCCTTTTATTCATCCAAACTTCCTGTAGTAACTTCATTTGAATGAAAGAACTTTAACATTTAGACCTTCTTTCCTGTGATGTCATCATACCATCATCCCTTGAATCTCACTAGTTGGAATTCCTGATGAAGCTCTTGCTTCCTTTCTAAATCAGTGAATCCTTTGGTAAGGATTCCATCAGATAAACTTGAGGATATTTAATATCCTCACCTGGCAGATGTTTCTTTGTTTACTATTGTATGATGATCCTAGTCAATGATGACCTCTACTTATTTTTTTAAGTATCACAACAGATTTAAATGATGTTTCCAAGAGATCTCATTCTTTGTAAATTGAATAATTTATTCCAGACATTGTTTCTTCTTCCCATGTCATGGGCTCTTACTTCTAATGCTTCTATCATGATGTTATTTTCTAATATGATGCATCCTATCTTATTTACATTTCTTCCTATATACAAATTACAATTGAAAAGTACCTTCTAGTGAAGAAGATCATCTCAATCATAGTAGAGATCTTTTACTTCTTCATTCTTAAGTTTCTCTGACTCAAGCTCTTTCACTTCTTCAGTAATGTGGGATTCTTCCTTATTCCTCTTTTCCTTACTACATTTAGGAAATCCTCTTATAGTTCCCACGTTCTTGACATCCATCGCATCTTACCTTATAAATGTTCTTCTTTTTGTTTTGAGGATTGAACTTTCCAAATTTCCCTTTTCTTTTTGCCATAGCAACATATGCTTGATTCTTTTCATTTGTTCCAAAACCAACCCTTTCCTTTAGCCCAGTTTCTTCGATCTTACAAAGTGACCATAGATCTTGAAATGGAGTAGTCTCTTTCTTCCCATATAAAATTGAAGTGAAGTTACCCCATTCTTTCAGTAGTGCATTCAGTACGAGCATGGTCATCTCTCTATCAAACATGACTTCTCCTATTTCTTGTAGTTGATCTAGAATTTCTAATATCCTAATAAATTACGAGGGTATTCCATCTTCCTTGGATATATTTAGTTTGTAGATTTCTTTCCTTAATGAGATTACTTCTCTTGCAGTACTTACAGAAAACAACTCTACCAATTTGTCATATATAGCTTTTGCAGTCTCCAACTTTGATACATATGGGATCAGAGAGTCTTTTATAGATTCTATAAGAATCCTTTGGGCTCTTAATTCTCCCTTCATGAATCTATCATGTGCTTGAGTATATTTTTTTAGAGGTTGGGTTTTTGATGCCTTGATGTGATCCATGAACTCATTCTCAATAATATTTAGGTCTATCCTTTTCTTCCATGCAAGGAAATGTGCAACCCCAACCAATTTATTGCTTTCCTTTCAAAAAGAAATGTTGATATTATCAGATATATTCATAGAGTTATTTGAGAGATTGATGATTTATTCTTAGTTAATATTCATTTTTATAGAGCTTTTTCTTCTTGATAGATTGATAAGAGATAGCTTGATTCATGGCCCTTGTTGAATGATTTAGTCTTCCTTCCTTCTTGAAGATAGTTTCAAGATTCTTCCTGGTGTAGATTTCTTTGATCTAGGGTTTTAAAGATATTGACCTTAGATGCCCTTGAATATTATACTATCACTTCCTGATGTCTTCTTGATTGAATTCCCCTTCTTGACTTTAACACCTAAGCTCTGAAACCATGTTGAGAAATCTAGGGCCTAGATAGTTAAAATATTTCTCTGTTTGATAATTGCTTGTGATATACTTTTAATTCTTAGCTTATTATTATTTTTTTCTTTTCATCAAGAAAATTACCAATATGCACAATAAAAGATAATTGACACAATATGTAGGCCTTTTAGCCAGGGCCAAAACCTCTCACCTCTTGAGAGGAAAACCCGATCAAAATTCTTCTTCTAGATCTTCAATTGATGAGTACCAAGACCATGACATAGACCCTTGAATCTAGTATACTTCCAAGAACCTTGTCACTAACATTGATGCTTTGCCTCTTCCCTTCCTCGACTTTCTTTTTTATCTCGAATTTCTCTCGGCTCCTTCTAAAGAAACTCGATCTCTAGACTTCACACTACTTCTTCTTGAATTCTCCTAGAGAAACTCAGTCTCTATGATATTACCTCCTTCCTGTAGAGAATCTCAATCTCTGTATCTCTATATCAGTTACGCAGAACACGTATTGCAGAAAAATCCTCCCTTTACTACCCCATAAGAAACCTCCTTTGCTTCCCCAGAAGAAACCTCCTTTTCATTGCCCTAGAAGAATCTCTTCTTTGTTGCCTCAAAAGAATCCTTCTTTGCTACCCAAAATAATCTACCTTCACTGCCTTAGAAGAATCCTCCTTCACTACCCAGAAGAATATACCTTTGCTTCCCTAGAAGAAACCTTCTTATCACTTCTTCGTATTTCTCTTTTTAGCCCTTCTTCTTCACACTTCTTTACCAAATTTCTGGTCGAGTTACTTGCTATAAGTGAGGCTGATTGTGGATTATATATACACCTTTCCTTATGTCCTTTAGCCTGACATGATTTTGTAGTGAGGCCCACTTCTTATATCATGATCTTCCTTTAGTGTAGGCCGACTTGAAGAGGATAAGTGACAAGGTCTTGGAGGATACTTTACATAGACAAATTTGACCTTTTTCAAAGTGTAACATGACTTCATTACATGAAAATGACTCTATCATTTTATGACTATATGAAAAATAATTCCTAAGGACCCTCAATGGGAGCCTTGACTCAAAAATTAAATCTCTTTCTCATGAAACCCATGAAGCAAGCAACACAATAAATCTGTAACAAACCTGGTGAAAATTCCATGAAATAAGAGTTAATATAGGTAAAATAATAACCATGTTTGATGGGACACTTATTGCAAGCTCAATGTTGAGCAAGAGATCCTAGGGGGTGTTCATTTGGTTGTTTATGGCTAAGGAAATTGGCAAAGGAAATGGCTAAGGCTTTGGAAAGGAAAAATGACATTTTGGCACATTTATTTATGAAAATAATGTAAGTTAGGAGAAAGGGGAAGTGAAAGGTCATAGGTTGAATGTGAGGATGAAATTGAAAAAATAATAATGGAAAATGAAGAAAATAGAGGCGTCATTCATAAAAATGCTCCTGAGGATTAGCTGGTAACCTTTTGTCAGTGGAGTTTTGGAGCTCTCTCATTATTCTCTCTCTCTCTCTCTCTCTCTCTCTCTCTCTCTCTCTCTCTCTCTCTCTCTCTCTCTCTCTCTCTCTCACTCTTGGACACTTAGAGCCTTCTTGGAGCGATTATGGCATTGCAGCAAGAAAGGTAAAGAAGGAAAGAGGAAGCAAAGATCAAGTAGGAAAAGGAAAGATCAAGCAACTACAACATGATTCATTATAGGAATCGATTTGCATGTGTATTTTCCTTTGCTATATTTGGCATGCATGGTATTGCATGTGTTTCTTTTCTATTATGGCATGGGTTTTTCTAGGGGTAACAATGTTTTCAGCCTAGCCTTCAATTTCCAGATGGCCATGGTGTGATCAGGATCTCATCTTTTGGTTGAGCTGTATTGCCAGATGGATTTAAAGCTAAGTAGGTTGGATCTTTGAATGATAGAGCACATGGCCTAATGGTCCCTGAACAAGACCATGGATGATGGTAAAGCCACTGCCCTAGTGACCCCTGAGCCAAAATATGGGTTGCGGTAAATGTAGGATTGTGTTGCCTCAGTGGGCGTAGGAATCCTTGCCGGTGAATAGCAAGATATAGTTTTCTCTCCATTGCACCTAGTAATCACAGGTTTGGGATATGCAATAAAGCCTAGAGAGTGGGTCTCATTTTAGGGCCTAGTGATCTTGGTTTAGATTGTGGTAAAGCCTAATAGACTAGGAGACAGGAAAATTCTTCATGGCGTAGGTGGACAAATCCGGTGGCATCCATGTTTGTTTTTCCTAGTGATCGGGTGGAGATCATGGTAAACCCTGCTATGGTGTGTTCATTATGTTGGCCTAGTGATCTGGGATGGATTATTATAAAGCTTGGTTTCTATTAATGAGGGTGAGGTGGTTTAGCCTCAGTATGCCCTCGTTGGTTATTTGGTTTGAGTCCCACGTTCATGCTTGGAATATGGCACACAGGTGAATGGTTGAAGAGATATTTGGCTCAACCGTTCTATGGTTGGGTGGAATGTGGTAGTCCCATCTCTATTTGGTTTATTGTATTCATTAATGAGAAATTCATTCCCTTGATTTTCATGTGTAAATCTATGATGTATATGTGGATTTTATAGCAGATATGCTCATGATATTTTTGTTCCTATTATGTTGGTTATATGTATGTTTTATGACGACAAATATGTATGGATCTCAACATGTTTTTTATTGTAAATGAATGGACAATGTATCTATGGCCTAATAGAGGATAATGCATCAAATTACATGAGGGAAAAATGGTTCATAGAAATTCTCAAATAAGTATGAGATCCCTACACTTAATTTTGTTGTTTACACCTGTAGGTTACATGTTGATGATATGTTTGATGAAATTCCTGGCATGGCTAGTAGGGGTTTGATTAAGGCATTATTTAACTTATTTCTTTTTTATCATTATTTCCCTAATCTTTTAGTTTTCCTAGGTTATCATTCCATTATTGGTAGTGACATAGGCTCTGGGCCTGAAAAAGTGGCTCAAATCCTGGGGATGCTGGCATAACACTGACAAATTTAGTCTCTAGTTGCTAGTAGGAAAGCCTATGAGAGTGACTTTGGGTTTCTAGATGCTCTCTTTTCTATAGCATGGGAGCAGTTGAGGCTTAAGATGTTCAGAACATCAATGGGACCTAGGGACATGATGTCTGAGTGGCGGACATGTCTCCTGAGGGTTATGTTGCTGATGTGATAGGTTGGTTGATGTGTTTCATCGATTCCACTTCCTTAAGGTCACATAGGAGGTTGAATCCAATCATAGTAGCCTCTCCTCGCATGTTTACCCGGTTAGCATGGTTACTTGGGTAGATGTGGGAGGAGGGTGTTATAGAGTGGTATTAGTGCATGGTTCACCCCTTCAATTGGATGGGTAGTGTGTGTTGGTCATGCAGACATGTTAGTTGCATGTGTGTCTCTTATACTTTCACTCCATGTGCTTGTTACATTTTCTTGGTGATTGATTATGGTTGAAGTAAGGTTTTCATGGAGAATTTGATGTTGAGTTTGTGGAATGCATCGTCATGAGTATATGACTAGTTACATATTGTTACATGTTGATTTTATGTTGCCTACTTACATCTTTGTATGTTAGGCTACATTCTTGTAGGTTTGATTACATGTATCAGTCTTGTAGGATGATTACAAAAATTTATCACTTATGCTCGACTACATGTGTCTATGCTTATGTGTAGTTGATTTGGAATTGCTTATGCATGTTGATGATTGCATGCGAAAATGTGTACAATGGAGTAATGGTTGTTGTCATGCATGAGGTCATAGCATGCATTGCTAATATGGCCTTGCATTGATGATTGGACCCTAGCTAGAATGGTGTTTATGCATTGATGCACTTACTTGTTATATGTCTATATGTTGTTATGGTTATGTTATACATGTACCATGCTGATTTGATGACCTTGCTTATGAGGTATCCTCCCTGTATTATACTAAGGTAAGTTCATTTATCATGATTTGGTTTAGTGGACATATTATGCATTGTAGGAAAGAGACCAAACAACTAACAAGGTAGTAGAATACATAGAATCTCTCTATGAATCATATGGGAAGTGTGGTGTGGAGCACTCATTTCATTTGGAAGACACATTGATAATCTTGAAGGAAGACATAAGGAGTTGTAAGGTAGAAAATGACCAGATCATACATGCACAAGAGAAACAAGTAGAGGTTAATGCTATACTCCTTTAGAGTTTGTCATACTTGCAGCGATAAGGGCCACTTCAGATCAAACATGGAAATGAGGATAGAACTAATGGGGCATATGGAAACAGGTCTCCTGGTAGACATAGGTCAGATAGATCCGATACAGTGAGAGACGGAAAGTTGTTGGACAATCCAGATAGAAGGGGTGATGAGTACATGTACTATTCTAGTTCTGGTTTTGATATACATCATGATTGTCATTGATATCATCCTTACAGGAGGAATGATAGGGGATACTTTCTAGATGAGTTTAAGAAAGTGAAGCCATCTAATTTTGATGGAGATTTGAAGAAGCCTAAAGATGTAGAGGCTTGGCTACTTTGGATGAACAAATTCTTCGAGTTGCAGGAGTAAAAAGCTAACATGAAGGCCAGAGTAGCGATCTTTAGCTTGAAAGGTAAATAAAACATTTGGTGGGAAGATGTTGAGAAGGCCAGAGACATTAGGACAAATGAATTGAGTTGGCAGGAGTTTACGAGGATTTTCAGGAAGAAGTACTTGTTAGAGAGGTACTATGACAGTAAGGCCAATGAATTCTATGAGCTAAAGATGGGATCAATGACATATGAAGACTACATGACAAAGTTTCTCGATCTATTAAGGTATGTGTCGTATATTAAAAATGAGAAGGCTATATTTCAACGATTTATCAGTGGTTTGCCATTAGCATTTAGAGATCATATTGAGTATGATGAGCCTCAGTCACTTCAGGAAGTTATTGGGAAATTGAAGAATTTCTATGAATAATCAAAGCATAAGGGAAAAGAAAAAGGTAAATGTACATGATATCCTAAGAGGACAAGGCCTCAACATGCATATGAGAAAGATAATGTGGCACCACAAAAGAGATTTAATGCAACTAGACAGGGACATGAGTTGCAGTAGAGGCAACATCATGGAGGTGTTGGCACTGGTCGGTTGGAGTGTTGGTCATGTGGCAAGGAACACCTTAAGAGAGGTTATCCACAAAATTGGGGTGGTAGGCCCCAGATAAATAGTGCATAGAAGGAACAGACTATTGGGGATGTTGGAAAGAGCATTCCTCGTATCTAGGTAGAAATGGACAATAGACAGGAAAAACAACAGGAATCTATCATTGAGATGGACAATAAGCTTTCTGATCAAGTTATTTCTATTTTGATTGACCCTGGATCTAATTATAGCTATGTTAGTCATGACTTGGTGGATAAGTGTGGTTTGAGTAAGGAATTACATGTAGAGTCTTGGTTAGTGCAATTGGCTATAGGTACAAATAAGTGAGTTCATTATTGGGTAAGAGCTTGTGCATTTGAATTAAATGGTATGGCTACCACAACACATTTGAATCTATTACCATTAGGATCATACAATATGTTTTTGGACATGGATTGGTTGTATCTTCATAGAACCAAGGTATAATGTTATGGCAAAGCCATTTAGTGTGTTGATGACAATGGAGAACCAAGATTTTTGTAGGGTAGGAAGAAATCCACATCAGTTAAGATGGTGACAACTATGCAAGCAAACGCAGCCACAAGAAATGGTCTATGTTATTTGTAGTACACATTTTTAGTGATAAGGGAAACGATCTTAAGGATGTAGATGTGGTGAATAGGTACCCAATTTTGCGGCAGTTTTAGGATGTATTTCCTGAGGACATTACATAGTTTCCACCTCATAGGGATATCGAATTTTCTATTGAGTTAGTGCCAGGGGAAGCTCTAGCATCAAAATCACCTTATAGGATGAGCACACCTGATTTGGTTGAGTTAAAGTTGCAGTTGAAGGAAATGTTGGACAAGGGATTCAATAGGCCAAGTGTATCACCTTGGGGTGCACTGGTATTTTTTATGAAGAAGAAATATGGTACTCTCAGATTATGCATTGACTACATGAAGTTGAATAAAGTGACTATCAAGAACATGTACCATTTCCCAAGGATTGATGACTTGTTTGATCAGTTGAAGGGAGCATTAGTGTTCTCCAAGATTGACTTGAGATCAGGATACCATTAGGTCTGCATCAAAGAGGAGGACATTTACAAGACTGCATTTAGGACCAGGTATGGGCATTATGAGTTTGTTGTAGTTCCATTTGGCATAACTAATGCTCCAACTACATTTATGTGCTTTATGATAGTGTTTTTTGTATGTATTTGGATAATTTGGCTATTGAGTTCATTGATGATATATTGGTATATTCTAAAAATGCAGAAGAACATATCGAGTATTTAGTAGTAGTGTCGAGGTTGTTGAGAGAGCATGAGTTATATGATAAACTCAAAAAATGTAGTTTATTTCAAAATGTCGTGCATCACTTGGGACATGTGGTCTCCAAGGATGGCATTTTATTAGATCCAGAAAAGAGAAGAGCCATCATGTAATGAGTAGCTCCTAAGAACGTTGATGAGGTGAGATATTTCAGGGGTTTGGTAGGCTATTATAGGAGGCTCATCAGGAACTTTTTGCAGATTCCTTATCCTATCATGTCATTAAATAGGAAAGGTAAGAAGTTTGAATGGAAAGAGGAGTGTGAGGCTAGCTTTGAGCAGCTTAAGAGTTTGTTGACACATGCACCAATACTAAAGATTGAAGACCCAGAAAAAGTATTTGTAGAATGCACAGATTCTTGCAAGAGAGGACTTGGTGGAGTCCATATGCAATATTGATAGGTGGTATGCTATGAGTCGTAGAAGCTAAACGAGCACAGGAAGAAATACCTGACACATGATATTGAGCTAGTAGCTTTCATACATGAAGTGAAGATGTGGAGACACTATCTTCTTGGCAGGAGGTTTTTACTTATGAGTGATCATATTAGGTTGAGATATTTGTTTGACCAGCCGAATCTAAATGCTCGGTAAGCTAGATGGTTGGCCATGATCAATGAGTTTTATTTTTAGATCAGGTACATCAAAGGTAAAGAGAATAGGGTTACAGATGATTTCAGTAGGCAGGTATAGTTAAATCACTTGGCAGCTATGAGCTCCTATCAGACAAATATACATGATAGGATCTTGCAGGCAGGTCAGCAGGATGTCAGGTATATGAATATTGTGCATAGGTTGCAATAGTGTACTGGTACAAGTACATGTGGTAGTACAAGTATAGGTACAGGTGCAGGTACAAGAACATGTAGTGGTGTAGGTACAGGTGGTAGTATAGGTTCATGCATAGGTGCAGGTGCATAGGGCGTGGATTATTGTCTTACAACAAATGGATTGGTTAGATTCAGAGATAGGATATATGTGGCAGATAGTTGCGAGCTCAAGAAGGTGATATTGAGAGAGTTTCATGTGAAACCTTATTCTAGTCACTGAGGTTATCAAAAGACATTGACAGCAGTGAATAAATTCTATTATTGACTGAATTTGAAGAAGGATGTAGCAAAATATGTGGCAAGGTGTTTTGATTGTCAGCATATGAAGGTAGAGTGTAAGCACCCAAGTGGACTGCTACAGCCGATTGCGATTCTAGAGTGGAAATGGGAAGTCATTTCCATGGAATTCATTACAGGTTCACTGAAGAAAATGAGACAACATGATTCCAACATGGTTGTTGTGGACAATTTGACGAAGGTTGCACACTTCATTCTAGTGAAGTCTACAATCTCAGCTAGCGATGTGGCACATGTATTCATTAGAGATGTGGTTAGATTGCATGGTGTCCCAAAGAATATTCTTTCAGAAAGGGATGTGAAGTTCAGTTCCAAGTTTTGGAAGGATTTATTTGCAAGTTTGGGCATAAATTTGGCCTTCAACACATCTTATCATCTGTAGATAGATGGACAAACGGAAAGGGCCAACGAGATATTGGAGGACATGTTGAGGATGTATGCGATGCATCAACAATGAAAGTGGGAAGAGTATCTACCCTTGGTAGATTTCACATACAAAAATGGTTATCAATATTTATTCAGGATGAGTCCTTTTGAGGCATTATATGGGTAGAGTTACAATACTCCTATTAGTTGGAGTGATCCGTTTTACTAAGTGTTGATTGGACCAAAGATGTTGGCAGACATGGAACAAGAAATGCAGGTGACCAAAAATAATATAAAGGCAGCACAATGTAGGTAGAAGAGATATGAAGATCGAAACAGGTTGTTCAAGGGGTTCCAAGTTGGGAAACAAGTGTACTTTCTTATCAAACCGAAGAAGAGATCCATGCAGATTAGATCTTGTGCCAAGCTAGCACCAAAGTTTTTTGGACCCTTCAATATCATTGAGAGGATTGGGCTAGTAGCCTATCAACTTGCACTACTTCCAATAGTGAAAGTCCATGATGTTTTCCATGTATCATTGCTTAAGAAGTATGCTAAGGATGTTGATCATGTGAATGACTGGTCTGCAGTGCAGGTGGAACCAGATGGAGAATTATAGCCAGAGTCTCAATTTATATTGCAGGAAAAGATGCTCATTCTCTAAAACCAAGCAATCAAGCAAGTTAAAGTGCATTGGAAGAACTTTGGGCCCGATGAAGCTACATTGAAGATGGTAGATCAAATGTGGGCTATGTATCCTTCCTTGTTTACAGGTTGAGGAAAAGAAACTTTGACTTGGTTTTTTGGTGTGATTTTGGTATATGATTTGGTATATGTTTTGGTGTATGTTTTCGTGATGTTGCAATATGTACATATGTATATGGATGTAAACACTGCCATGAGCTAAGTAATAAAGCTCCAATAAGAAATATGGGTGTCATGTCATTATGAAATCATGTTATTATGTTCTTATGATGTTGGTTTTCTTTTCGGCAGTGTGATCATCGTAAATACTACATTGAGCTAAGTTATAAAGCTTCATGGGAAGTATATGTCCATTTCAGTTGTTTTCTGAGGTCTTGGTGTGATATAACATCGAGGACGATGTTCCCCAAGGAGGTGGGGTTTGTAACGACCATGGCGAAAATTCCATGTAATAAAAATTAATAAAGGAAAAATAATAACCATGGTTGATGGGACACTTATTCCAAGTGAAATGTTGGGCAAGACTTCCAAGGGGGGTGTTCATTTGGTTTTTTATGGCTAAGGAAATTGGCAAAGGAAATGGCTAAGGATTTGGAAAAGAAAAATGGCATTTTTGGCACATTTATTTATGAAAACAATGGATATTAGGAGAAAAGGGAGGTGAAAAGTCACAAGTTCCATGTGAGCACGAAATTGAAGGAAAATAATGGAAAATGAAGAAAATAGAGGCCGCATTCATAAAAAGGCTTATGAGGACCAGTTGGTAATATTTTTCCAGTGGAGATTTGGTGCTCTCTCATTATTCTCTCTCTCTATCACTCACTCTTGGACACTTAGAGTGTTTGTGGAGCAATTTTGGCATTGGAGCAAGAAAGGCAAAGAAGGCAAGAGGAAGCAAATATCAAGCAGGGAAAGGTTGGATCAAGAAGGTACTACAAGATTCATTGTAGGTATCAATTTTCATGTGTATTTTCCTTGCTAGATTTGACATGAATGGTATTGCATGTGGTTCTTTTATATCATGGCATGGGTTTTTATAGGTGTAATAGTGTTTTCAACCTAGCCTTGCCATTTAAGGATAGCCATGGTGTGATGGGATTCTCATGTTTTGGTTGAGATGTATAGCTAGATGGATATTCGAATGATAAATCACTTGGCCTAGTAGTCCCTGAACCAGACTGTGGCTCACGATAAAGCCACTAGCCTAGTGACCCTTGAGTTAGACTATGGGTTGTAGTAAATCCAATATTGTGTTGCCTTAGTAGGCTTAGGAATCCTTGTTGATGAGTGACAGGATATATGGTAAAGCCAAGAGGTGGTTTTCTCTCCCTTGGGACTAGTAATCTTAGGTTTGTGATATGTGGTAAAGCCTTGAGAGTGGGTCTCGGTTTAGGGCCTAGTGATCCAGGTTTGGATTGTGGTTAATCTCGAGAGACTAAGAGATAGGAAAATTCCTCATGGTGTAGGTGGATAAATCTGGTGGCATCCATGCTTGTTTGGCTTAGTGATCAAGTGGAGATCATGGTAAATCCTATTATGATGTGTTTGTTGTGTTGGACTAGTGATCTGGGATGGATTACGGTAAAACATAGTTTCTATTGATGAGGATGAGGTGGTTTAGCCTCAATATTCCATGGTCGGTTCTTTGGTTTGATTCCCACATTAATGCTTGAATATGGCACAGGGGTGAATGGATGAATAGATATTTGGCTCATCCATTCTATGGTCGGGTGATGTGGTAGTCCCATCTCCGGTTGGCTTATTGGACTCATTAAGGATAAATTAATTCCCTTGATTTTCATATGTAAATGTACTGATGTATATGTGGATTTTATGGTTGAGATGCTTATGATATTTCTGTTCCTATTATGCTGGTTATATGTATGTTTTATGACAACATCTATGTATGGATCTCAACATGATTTTTTTTTGTAAATGAATGGATAATGTATCTATGGCCTAATAGATGACAATCTAGAACACGACATGAGGGAACAATGGTTCATAATGATTCCCAAAGAAGTATGAGATTCCTACACTTAATTCCGTTGATTACACATGTAGGTTACATGCTGATGATATGTTTGATGAAATGCCTGGCATGGCTAGTAGGGGTCTGATTAAGGCCTTGTTTAAATTATTTTTTTTGCATCATTGCTTCCCTGTTCTTTGACTATTCTTGAGTTATCATTCCATTCTAGGAAATTACCTAGGCTCTAGACCTAAAAAAGCAGCTCAAATCCTGGGGTCGCTAGCATAGAATTGACAAGTTTAGTCTCTGGTTGCTTGCAGGAAAGTCTGTGAGAGAAAATTTTGGTTTTTGGATGCTCTCTTGCCTATAGCATGGGAGTGACTAAGGCTTAAGATGTTCAAAACATCAATGGGACCCAGGGACAAGATGTCTAAGTGGATGGCATGTCTCCTAACGGTTTTTTTTTGTTGATGTGATAGGTTGGTTAATGTGTTCCATCGATTCCACTTCCTTAAGGTCACATAGGAGGTCGAATCCAATCATAGTATCCTCTCGTTGCATGTTTACCCAGTTGGCATGGTTACTTGGGCAGATGTTGGAGGAGGGTGTGGAATAATTTATTTTTCTTCTTTACATCACACTACATAAAATCATAATTACATGTCTTTATGAAGACCGAACCTAGTTACACTTTTCAACATGGTTATATATACACCCTCATTATATGAGCAAGGGACTTTTCACCTTGGCTTCTCTCGCAAGGCATTAGAGAGATAAGCTATTTCTTTTGAGGAGAAAGGAGTGGCTCCAATGATCCATTATTGGAGCTAGTAGTTTTCATTGTATACATGTGTGCTGGAACTTTTACTTAATGAAAAAAGAAATCATGTTCAACATGTTCTTCATGCAAGGATTATGAATGTTGGTAAGACTATTCGGTGAATGTTTATATTCCATTTTTTCTTTCATCTGTGCTAAAGTAGTTGAACTATTTCAGTTATTTTAGTACTAATATTATTGAGAATGTGGTGTAATGGTTGTTATCTCTATCCCATCCTTATGGACTATTCCATGAGGTACTAGACAAATATTTCTCATTGATTGGTTGTAATGACCATCACATCATTTGTGGACTATTTAGTTGGATGTTAGATGGATTATTCTTGGTTGTGTGTGTCTTTACTAGGGTGGTACTATTAAATCTCTCTCTCAGGGGCTCATTTTACTCTTTCCCTCCACAATAGATGAAATTTTACACATATACTACTGAACATTCACCAAGCACACCTTCTTACTTTTTGAAGGTACCATTGTACCCCTCTCTGTTGATGACAGTTAGGGCTAAGGACAATATTTAAGAATTTGGAAATTGAGCCATATTATGGATGGGGATCCTATCCAAAATGGCGTGAGGTCTAATTGGGACCAAATATAAGTGAGATCCATTCAATGCTGGTGGATCCAGCATCATCAACAATTCTAGTGCTAGAAGGAGGGAAACCATATTTTTATGGCTGATAACCTTACCCATGCAAATATTACTTCCCTTGGTCAAGGGAAAAATATCCCCAACACCTCTCTTACGCATATTCCTGAAGTTGGAAATCCTTCTCAGCTCAAGGCTGTACAAACTTGTGAAATATCTTACAACTAGATTTGGGCCATCTTCCCTATAACCTGTATGTTTGTAAGAGCTATTGGATTGATACTTGAAGTACATAATCTTCCCTATTTTCCAAATAAGAAACAAACGACCTGGGATAGTGGCATCAACAGCTGAAGATTTGGATCTCAAAACCCTTGAATAGTTTGTAGACTTTGAAGAGATTGCAGAAAGACTAGAGCAACCTCTAACCTTCAATGGTGGTGATGGTGATAATGTGGTACTCTTAGAAATTAGTTTTTTGTAGGATAGCTGGTGAAGAAGAAGAAGAACCAAATCAATCAGATTCTAACAAAGAAGGGGAAACAATGAAGAAGACATTGTAGACCAAGATCTAGACTAGACGAATTAGGGTCCACTTGCGCTGTCAGGTGTGTTACACAAAATGTCGAGGCACCTAGAGAAGTTGTTAACAAAGTATGAACGTGACAAAGTGAAGAAGGTGGAGGATCACCTGGAAAAATTTTACTTGCATATGCAAACAGTTGAGGTACATTACGATGATGTTGCATGTAAAAGTTTTCCATGTACCTTAGATGGAAAAGTAGGTGTATGGTATCAAAACCTTCCTCTGAACTCAATCCAGAATGGAGGGGTTTTAAGAAATTGTTCCTTGATAAATTTTTTAATGATAAAACCCCCACCATGATTTTAAGAGAGCTAGGAAGTCTTAAGATGGGGGAAAAAGAGAAAGTGAAGGATTTCAATCAGAGGCTTAACCATATCTTGAATATATTTCTGACAGACATGAAACCTGATGACTCCATCACTATCGATTATTTCACATATGCCTTACCAACAAGCATTGTGCAGTTTGTGAAAAGAGTCGTAAAGCCAACTTTCGTTGACAATTTTGATGATGAAATCGTAGTTGAAAAGGAATTGCATGTGATTAGGGTCATCAAAGATGAAGAATCAACAAAGGAATACAAAGAAATGGGGAGAAGGTCTCAAGCCTCCATAAGCAAGGTCAAGGAGAAAGAAGCAACTGATCTTTAGAGCTTGACCCACACCATCATGCCTCTATCTAATGAGTTTGAAGAATTAGAAAAAAGTTCAAGTGAGATCACCATAAGCACCAACCCTCCCAAGTTCAACTTTATGAGAAGGACTTCCAACTCTGGCAGCAACAACAACCAGTTGGCCAAGTCTGTAAAAAGCTCAAACGTTGTGCTAAATGTTGAGAGTATGAGCATGTAACAATATTATTCATTTCATCAACAATATCATTCAGAAAGACGTTCCCACAATAAAACCACAACATGAACGCTATTTGTGCATTTTATTAATACAATGATTTCTAATGAGCAGACCAAGCCTGCGGAAGAAAGGGAAGAAATTGTTGTGACTAAAGAAAGTCCAAGGATGGGGCAGGCAATGAACACATTCATTTGCGATGACTTGACCTAGAAGAAAAACACTCAATACAAGTTGAGAAGCAAAGGGCCAACCTCTGCACAACATTTGATGAAGTAGAAGTTGAAAGAGAATTTGCTAAGAATGATCACACCGCCTGTAAACTCATCCCAGAGCACTTAGAGCAAGTATGGAAACATGACTAGAACAAAATGTACTTCTGCAAATAATAAAAGTAATCCTATCACTCTTGAACTAGCCGATAATCCAACTCCCCTAAACGCTTCGACAATGACTTCTGTACTAAATTATAACATAGTTGAAGAAAGCTCATGTGAATATCTCATTTTTTGAACCGACTAATATCATGAGCCAGCGGGAACTACTTGCTTGTGGACTTGAACAATCCACCTCAGGTAATGATGCTTCTTCACATAAGGGATATGGTACATCCTATTGCTATCTCAAATATGTACTTAATTCTTTAACATTAGATGTAAACACACTCTACCTCCATTTCTATTAACATTCGAAATTTTCAATTATAATGTCAAAAATTTCTTAGTTGGTTCAGTTGCATTTGTGAATGTAATTCCTTTATCAGTAGTAAACAAAATCAATGAAAAATGGGATAAATAGATGCACAGATCATTCTGTTGGATAATACTCATGTCCATGTGATTGGTGAACTCAGAAATGTGTTGATACACTTTTCATCTGACCAACGAGTTCACCATTGTATAAAAATAGTAGTTATGGACATTCCAGAAGCATACTGTGTATTTTTTAGTAGAGACTTGTCCAACAAGTTACAACGGTATTTTTCAATGTACTGGTCACATTTGTGGCTTTCGTACAAGTTCATAAACAATTATATTCGTGTAAAATTAGAGGAGTACATGAAACACATGGTAACTCCCTTAGAAGGTAAAAATGATCGAATGGCCTTCACAGATATTATATTTAGGAATTGCTTTCCTGAAATTGATCTAGGGTGCTATCTTACTCAACCATCCCCAATAATGACACACTATTAGAGCTCTTTCCTAGTCCAACTAGTGAAAATGACATCCATACATTTAGTAGTAGTAATAATAGTAGTACTAGTGTAGCACATAGTCCTTGTACATATGATGTTTGGACAATGTATTTCCATGGTTCGAAACTAAAGGATGTTTCTAGATCTAGTTGTGTTTTAGTAGACCCGTGATAGATGAAACATCTGATATCCAACCACTTGGAATTCAAGTGCACAAACAACACCGCAGAATATGAAGCAATCATCTTGGGTTTTCAAAGAGCCATTGACCTCAATGTTGCAGTTCTCAAAGAAGTAGGTGACCCAAAAATTGCCATATGATGGGCATGTGATACTATGCAATGTGTGTCACCTCATATCAAGAGCTACCAATATGAGGTATGACATTTGATTTCGCATTTCCAAGCATTCAATATTATTTATGTTCCTAGATTACGCAACACAGTTGCATATGCATTGGAAAATGCTATTATTAGGTTATGACAGCTTAGGGATGGTTTTTCTATAGAAATTATTTATAAACCATCCGTCCCTGAAAATATTTCTAATTTATGCACTTTTAATGGTGACCAACATATACTACTCTTTATGGTGAATGTTGATGTATTTAAGGATGAAACTATCGACGAAGACAAGCAGAAGAAAGTGTTGTAGGATGTAGCTTGCATAAGAAAAGAGAACCCCATGCCAAAAGGCATGCTATCATTGGAAAATATGTATGACTTGTATAATTTCTTTTGAGGGCCAGTAAATGCAAAAACCCATAGCTCAATGCCGTCACATGAGAAAATAAATATGGGAACAAAAAAGGATATGAAGTTTGTTAATCTTGGTACTTGTTGCGCACCATAGGAGCGGAAAGATTTCATTGAGTTATTCAAGCAGTACTGAGATGTATTCACTTGTACATACAATGAGCTCAAAACTTATGATGCGTGAATAATCCAACATGTGATTCCAATCAAATAAGGGGCCAAGCCTTTTCAATAAAATTTGCGAAAGGTACATCCAATTCTTGTGCTTCTAATTCAAAAAGAGTTGAGGGAATTGTTGGATGCTCGGATCAATATAAAGTATGACATTTTACCTGGGTATCCAACTTGGTCTTGGTTAGAAGGAAGTCAGAGGAAATACGCTTGTGTGTTGATTTTCACAACTTGAACTGCGCCTCAGATAAAGACAATTACCCTGTGCCATTTATGGATTAGATACTGAAAATAGTATTAGGGTCAAAGATGTTTTCTTTGTTGGTTGGGTATTCTGGTTATAACAAGGTTATAGTCTCAGACCCTGATAGACTAAATATGACATTCCATACAAAGTGGGTTACGTTAACATTCAAGAGAATTCCATTTGGGTTGATCAATGCCAGTGCAACAATTCAAAGTGCCATGGACATCGCATTCCATGGACTAATTCGGCAGAGGGTAGTGGTCTATCTTGATGATGTCATGGTTTTTTCCGAAAAGAGATCTGGCCACATACACTACTTGAATAAAATGTTTAAGTGATGTCTCAAGTACAATATATCCCTTACTCCCTAAAAGAGTATCTTCACAGTGTTCGAGGGTAACCTTTTGGGACATATCATTGCCAAAAGTTGGATTGAAGTAGACCCAGAGAGGGTCAAAGAAATTACGTAGATTCCCTTCCATGTGAACTAGAAATATATGTAGTCCTTATTGGTGAAAATAAACTTCCTCCACAAGTTCATCTCCAATTACACTTAGTTTGTGAAGCCAATATAAGATATGGTAAAGAAGGATGCAATCAATAGATGGGATAAAAGGCAAAATAACACATTTTCCCGTATTAAGTAATCCATTGCAGAAAGCACCCTCTTTGTACAACCCAAATTTCAATAAATATTTCCTACTCTACACTTTCTCTTCTAACCCTTCTCTCGCCGATATGCTTATGCAAATGGATGATAAAAACAATGAGCAACTAATATCATTCATGAGCGCTAGCCTCCAAGGACTTGAACTTAACTACCTCACCATCGACAAACAAGATTATACAATATGTTGTTTTTAAAGTAGAAGGATGGTACTCTCAGATTGTGCATTGATTATAGGAAGTTGAGCAAGGTGACCATCAAGAATAGGTATCGATTGCCTCAAATTGATGATTGTTTTTATTAGATGAAGGGAGGTATAATATTTTCAAATATTTATACGAGATCAGGATATCATCAGGTGCACATCAAAGAAGAAGACATCTATAAGACTGAATTTTGCACAAGGTGTGGGAAGTCACTAGTACAAAATGGTTAATTAGTTACTAAAAGAACGACTAAAATTTGCATACAAATGACCATTTTTCAATCTGTGACCAATAGTGGCCAACCTTTAGTCATGTTTATCGTGACCAACCTTTAGTCATATTTACCTTAGTCATTAATTGGTTATCTCAATTTTATGGTATAGTAGTATACTTAGCCATAAATTTGGTCACTAATTTAGACCTTGATTTAGTCATTAATTTCCACAATTAATGACCAAATACACAACAAATATACTAATATATGATCACCCAAGAACACTAATTAATGACCAAAGAAATATGACCAAAATGTTGGTCGTGTTATAAGATACTATAAATTAGCTACTAATAGTCATATATATGCAAATTTTAGTCATCGTTTGAAACTAATTAATGACCAATCAAATATGACTAAATTTTGGTCGTGTTATAAGACACTGTAAATTAGCTACTAATAGTCATATATATGCAAAATTTAATGGTCCTTTGTAATCATAAATTTATCATCTACAATAGTCATTTATATATTTTTTGTAGTTTCATATTCATTATATAAATGAATAATTTGGTATTTTATATTCATTTCATTTATTTTTGTTAATAATCATTATAAATGACTAATTTGGTCATTATATATTCATTTTATTCGTGTTTATCATTAATCAATATAAACTACTAATTTAGTAGTTTTAAATTGATTTTATGTGTTCATTATTAATCAACATAAATTAAATAGTGTGGTTTTGTGACTAAATTAAAAAAAATTCATACGATGTGCATGTTCATCTCATATGAAAATGCAAAGTTACATATGTTAATTACAATACTAAAAAAATAAGATACAACTATAAATAATTTTAACCAGATAGATTATATTATATGAAATTTCAAGTATTACAATATGAGTTTCGAACTTAATATTGGTTGGACTACAATTTACACATGAAATATCATTTATCACTTCAAAACATTATCATTGTGTTGCCAAGGCATTGCAAATGAATTCACCTACTCTAAAGACTTGACCATCATTATGTGCCTCATGCAGGATATTGGCTTTAAGGGTATCACTAGACCGGTTCTCTTCTCTCTCTCTTTTTGTATTTTTCAATCCAGTGTTATTGTTTTAATATTTCTTCAATTCCTTCCTCTTACCATCAATACTGATTTCCCATTATGAAAATAAAACAATATACACTGCAGAGTATCAGGCATGAAAAACAGTGAACACTAGAATATAAACTAAAGTAGACTATAAAATATTTATACGACAAATACATCAACATCAACAATATCAATGCCATTTTCCCCCAAAAATGTAAGAAACTTGCACAATTTTTCTTCACTTGGAAGCCTTTTCTCCTTGAGATGCCTTATGGAATTCACAAAGTATTCCAATGCACAATATTTCATTTTAAAGCAACCATAATATGATTTTCATTAAATATATTGACTACGCAAATAAGTCACATAATAACAATCAATTTTGAAAAATCAATCTGTCTCTAATTGCAACATAATTCTCCTAATCCCTCCTACCTCTACTCACAACATTGGTGAGGATGCCCTCTAATGCCCTATTTGTAACCTCTACTTTTCCATTGCCCCGACAATGATAGGCAACATATTTTTTGTGCTTGATATGATGTTGCCTTAATATATTATTGATCAGATGTGATGTGAATTGAGCTCCCTGATTGGTGGCTATCTCTCTAGGCACCCAAATTTGTAGAACACAATATCCCTTAAGAACTCAACCACCTCCTCCTTTTTTCTTTCCTTGACAACCTTTGTCTCATCTCACTTTGTCAAATAATTAGTGCACACAATGATGTTTTTTTCTTCCCTGATGGTGGATCAATTAGCCTAATGAAATCCATGCCCCACTCGTCAAAAGGTTCCAAAGCCACCTGAGGTCGTATGAGAATTTCACCCTTGGGTTTGGGTTTCCCCATCGTCTTGAACTAATCACATTTGTTGGTATATCTTGTTACATCTTGGTGGAGAGTAGGAAAGTAATAACCATCTTGTAAAGCTTTGAAATCTATTCTCTTGGTAGAAAAACAACCTCCACAGGGCCCATCATGACAAGATTAGAGGATGTCAAAGAATCCCTCTTCCATAAAACATCTCCTCAAGATTTGATTTGGTCCTAACTTTAAGAGATTTCCCTAAATCTAAGAGAAAGGGGCACTCTTTCTTTCAATTTTTCTCTTCTCCTTAGATGACATATTTGGAGGAAATTTTGCAGCAACTAGGTAGTTGGTTATGTCAGAAAACCATGGAGGGAGAATTAAGATAGAAAATAAATGTCCATCTAGAAGTTTATCATCAACCATCCCTTCATTACCTGCAAGGAAAGAAATTCTAGACAGAAATTCTGCAACTACATTTTCTTTTCCTGTCTTGTTAATGATAATTAAATCAAACTGTTCTAACAATATCAACCATCTAATGATTCTATCATTCACATCAGGCTTGTTCATTAAGTATTTGATAACTACATGGTCATTATGCACAAAATTTGGTATCTAGTGATGTAGTGTCTGAACCTTTTCAAAGAGTATACAACAACCAAGAGTTATTTCTCAGTTACAATGTAGTTCAATTCAATCTTAGACAGATTTTTACTAATGAAGTAAATGGCATAAGGTAACTTACCATCTATTTGGCCTAAAGCTTCCCCCACAATATTTTTAGATGCATCAACATCGATATGGAAAGGAAGAGTCCAATTTGTCCCTCTAAGTATGGGTGCAATGGTTAATTTGTCTTGGTATCCATCTGTCCAACAAAATTTTAAGTCCTTGTCTAGCAATCCAAACAATGGTGAGGCTACTTTGCTGAAGTCCTTGATAAACCTCCTATAGTATTCAACTAAGCCCAATAAAATTCTAACATCCCTCTTCTTTTGAGGAGTAGGGACCATTTTTATGATGGAAATTTTGTTTCGTTCCACTTGTATTCCCTCCCAATATATTGAATGGCCAAGGACAGTCATTGCATTCATTAAGAATTCACACTTCTCAGGACTAAGAGAGAGTTTCATTTCAATGCACTTCTTCAGGAATTTCCCCAGGTTAGAGAGAGCTTCTAGGAAGTCACACCCATAAAGAGTGAAATCGTCCATGTAGATCTCTATAGAGTCATGGACCAGCTCAATAAAGATGCTCAGAGCTACCCTTTGAAAAGTGGCAGGGGAAATACATAATCCCAAAAGAAGGACCCTATAACCAAAGGTACCCTAAGTATAAGTGAATGTAGTTTTGTCTTGGTCCTTAGGGCTGATCTGGAACTGATTTTAACCATTGAATCCATCTAGGAAAGAGAATAAATTTTTCCCTCCAAGACCATCTAAAACTTGATCAATGAAAGGTAAAGGGAAATGGTCTTTCATGGTGGCCTTGATCAGCTCTTTGTAATCCACACAGATCCTTCACTTCCCATTCTTCTTTGGGACAAAAAGTAGAGGGGACACCTACTCACTATTTGAGATGGGGAATATGAACCCTACATCCAACAATGTTTGCAACTCTTCCTTTATTATGTCTTTGAGGGCTGGGTTCATTCTCCTCTTAGTTTGGCACACAGGTTTTCATCTATCCTTGATGTGGATGTGATGAGTACAAACCAAAGGATGCACAACTTTCATTTTTTTATAGCTCCAAGCAAAAGCATCTAAGTTCTCTCTCCTCATTTTTCACAACTTCTCTTCTTGGTTGGCTAAGAGAGAGGGGTTAATATTCAAGGTTCTACATGGACCAAATTATACAAGTTTGACATGTGTAGGACTTGAATCAACTAGGCATAATTCAATCCAAGGATTACCCTCAGATTCCTTCACAAGCTCATCTAGAGGAAAGGTATTGGGGAGTTGGACTTGGAGGATTTGGTCAATGAGTTCATCTTCATCAGGTTTCCCCCCTCATATAACAACATCTAGGTACACTTCATCTTCCTCATCCTCCTCCAACCATAGGGGTAAGTAATGCTCAATGGATGTTTGCGAAGGAGGGCACAATACCAACTATTTGGAAAAATTCCCATTCTTAATGGTCATGTTATCTTCCCTACAACTTATGGAAGCATCAATAGTGGCTAGCCATGGTCTTACAAGGATGAGAGGATAACCATTGAATTTGGTTTTGGGTTGGAGAACCAGGAAGTCAATAGGATATTCCGAGGAGTCAATAGAGACCATTAAATCCAAGGAAGGAGGTGTGGACCATGATGGATGAGTGGAAGATTAACAAGGTGGAAAGGGTGCATTTTGGTTGGTATGGTAATAAGAGTAGGAGGCATCTTGCATGCCCTACAAATATGGCTAAGGTCCTTGAGGCCTCCTTTGATTGATGAAACAAAGTTTCTCATTCCCACCTTCTACTCCTTGGTATACAAATTTCAATCCAAGCAAAGAAGGACGCTTATTTGTGGCATAGTTTTCCTCACAGAATGAGTAGACCTCTATAAAATTTAATGGACATTCATTTCTCAGATACCTTCTAGTGCATTTAGGGAAAAAGATAGCTAAGGTCCTTTCAAATTCCTCTTGTCTCCTCTTGAACTGTATGGTATCCATTTACAAAGAAAAGGTATGAAACATTTCACTTTTGAAGTCCTCCAACATGTTTCCAATTTCATTCGTGATAGATGATGTGGAGAGAGAGGAAATGACTAAATCTTGACTAGAACTACCCTTCTTCCTAGCAGCCCTAGAATGGTTTTTGAACATTGTTTTGATGTCTTCATAGGGTAACTGATAGATACCTCCCCTAGAAAACATGTTTAGAGTTTCCAACATGTCCTCTCTAATTTCTCGGAGAAGGACTAACTTGAGTGATTTAGGATCAAGGGTGCATATGGCCCTCCTATAATTGAGGTGGAATCTTCCCTCATAGTTTTCTAGGGGTTCATCACCTCTAGGAGTCATTCTAAATATTTCCTCTTTGGTTTCTTTGGAGCTACAATAGTCCCTATATTTTTAGTTAAAGGCTTGCTGCAACTAAACCCAGGTAGTGATGCTATCCCCAAGTAGACCCATAAGCCAATGCAAGGTTGCATCCTTAAGGGTAGATGGGAATAAATTTAGCTTTTGGTCATCAAAAGTATAGTCATAATTTCTAAATACAAAAAAAAACTCAAACATAAAGGTATTAGGGTCCTCAGAGGTTAAGCCATGGAAGTCAAGAAGGGAAGTAGGGCTTATATTCTTCATTCTAGCATCTCCATTAGTTTCTATGATAGGGAAAAACGACTCATTTCTATTTTTATCCATGGTGTGGGTATGTTGAATAGGTTTTTATTCGTCCCCAATAGGTTCTTCAAATATCTTAGGTTGTTCACCTAAGGGGTCTTCCAACCCCCCTATAGTCAGAGAGGGAAGTTGATAGTCACTGAAGAAGAGTGAAGGGTGACTGTTTGATGGTGTGGGGATGTTTGGAAAGAATTTTTCTAGAGTTTCTCTACTCCTACGAGTCATGAAATATTTTATTTTTTATTTTTTATGATTTTTTTTTTAAACTGAATGCAAAACAAAAGGAAAAGAAGAAATAAAATCTAACTAGACACCTCCCTGGCAACAATGACAAAAATGGGGAGCCCTGGTATTGCACCAAGAGTGCTGAAACTCTGAGAGGCTCCTCAACAATATTTATCAGCCCGGGGTTCTACAAAATTTGAGGTGACAGTGATATATACACAGTAGATGGAGTTCTACTCATGCCACCCTCAACTAGGTCATTTGATCATTAGGGCTCCAAGAAAATTCTTCTACTGAACTAAGGGATATTAACTATTGAAAGAATGATTTAAAATCTAGTCCTAGTGTAAAAAAAGTAAATGCTTTTCAACTCTAACATGTAAAGTCTTTCAACTTGTAAATTCTAATGAATCAATTCATGAAAGAATTATGGTACCTGCAGAAAGGAAATTACACTAATTGTAATCAACCATCAATGATCAAGCTATCGAATTCGCTTGAAAACAAAATATTATTCTACCAAGTCAACTCAAGAATTCATGCATTATTTATCTATTTCACACTTGCAGATTAAGTAATGGCCTAATTTCCAAATCTTTGATGAAGGAACTAATGCTATTTTCTCTTATAGTAAGGGAAAAGGAATGAAGGGAATGGCCTAGGTCATACTCTAATCATGGAGTCGAATATTGGGGGTTAACCTACTCCCATACTAAGCTACACTGGCATTATATGTCAAAATAAGGGGAAAATAGGTTGCTACAGCTGTGCTACATGAAGTTGCTACAAGATTCTTGTATTGCTACTGGAAGTCCTGAAATGCTACAAGAAGAGTGTCGAGAGGGTTTGGAAGGTAAGAATGATCCAATTGGATATTGGTGGCCACCCACCTATTCCACCTAGACCCCTCAGTCAGTTTCATCTATTTCTGTAGCATAGTTTACTATTTTTGGCATTTTTTTGGGCCTTGAACTTCTAGAGCTGTTTTGAGGCCCTAAATGACATTTTTTGGCAAAATTCCTCTAGTTATTTTTTAAGCAATCGCATAAGCAATCGTAGTCCTTGGAGAGATATTTCCAATGAAGTATCATACATGTCAAACAAAGATAATATGACCAAGTTATGACCCCGGGAAGTTGGCTGCCCAACTAACCCCAACATGGCCCATAAACTCTTGGTGATACATCTCCTCGGGTTAGGGTTTTCGTTGTTTAGGGTTTTCCCTTATTGTTCAATAATAAAAATGCCTCTAAGCCTCATTGTAACTCAGTTTAGAGGCATGTGTCTACCACATCTCTTCTCAGAGATAAGCTATCATTGCCTGAGCTATCTTAATCCATTTTGTTTGTAAGAATAGTTCAATATTTTTCTATTAATGAAATGAAGTGTTTTATGTTGCATCTCTATGTTTATGATTATATCGGTAAGTTGTTATGTTCTTGTTTAAGTTCGGATCAGTTGTATTAGAGTGATATGCTCTTTCTCTATTTTTCCTTGCATGTCCCCAACAAGGTTAGGGTATAAGGAGTTAGGGCCCGATCTGGTTTAACCATTGTAGGATTAGCCTTGCAAAACCCAACAACTTCCCATGGTGGAAGAAAAGAAAGACAACGGGGCAGGGGATCCTTTTAAAATGTTGCTCAAGGAAGCCCTCGAGTGACAAAGGGATCTGATGATCGATAACTTTTCCCAAATCCTTGGATGACTACCCACATGCAATGCATCTTCATCTAGCAGCCACTCTAGAGGGGTAACTCCTTTTAAGGTACACATTAACTTCAATATTCCCATATTTAAAGGCACTGATAGATGCAGACGCCATAGATAAATGGTTAAATATATTGGAAGGATATTTTTAGTTCATGAATTTTCCAATTAGGAAATATTACGTTTACATTTCTCAAAGTCACCCCACACTTCAAGGGCAGGTGGGAAACCTACTGTGAACAAAAGGATGAGAGTGAACCCTCGCTGTTTTCAGCTACGCCCCCTTGAAATTCTTTCTGAGATGCCATCAAGGAAGAGTATTACCCTATTGGGAGCTATGAAGATAAATACATAAAGTATACCACACTATGGCAAGGAAGGGACCAAGATGTGCTGGAGTTCACAAATACTTTCCATATCGTTCGCACGAAGATGGGTATCAAGGATACTGAGTGGAATTTGGTGCTCAATTACTATGACTATCTACACAATTACATCCAGGACGAGATGGAGTTCTTGGACATTTCCTTTCTCGTTACAGCCTATCAGTACGCTGTAAAGATTGAGCAAAAGTTTAAACAGAAGAAGTGAGACTTTGGATCTGCGAATCCAAAGCAAGGAAAAGGTTCCTCCAAACCACAAAACAAGGGCCCAAGCTAAGATGGCGCTACCCAGGACAACCTGCTGAAGCTGCAAGAAAATAAAAACACCATGAAGATGAAGGAGGACATAAGAAAATGGTGTGAGTTCCATAAGAGCTCCACTCATAATACAAGTGAGTGTCAGGCCAAGCAGTCACTAGTGGCCGAGCTGAAGGCTCCAGAATTAGACCGAGGTTTTGTCTCTGAATTAGAACTAGATAAGGGGACTGAAAAAGGGAAGAAGATCATTGATGTGGAGCCTAATGCCAACGTGTCCATCACAAAGATCCAGAAAATTGAGCCTCAAGATCCAGAGGAGGGGGAACGCCTCTTCCACTCATAGATGTGGGTGAAGGGTTCTCCATTACAGTTCATTTTCGACAGCGGGAGCCAAAAGAACCTCATTTCAATAGAATTCATGAAGTGGCTAGGCCTAAAGACTGCAACACATCCACATCCGTACACCATCATGTGACTTCACCAAGGACGGGATCTTTGCATTAGCCAACAGTGTCGCCTTGCCTAAAACATCAATCCCTTCACGGATGAGGTACGTGTGATGTTGCTCCTCTTGAATTTTCTAATGTATTGTTAGGACTACCATACTTGTGGAAGCGACATGTTGTATATGAGTCTAGACCTTGCTCTATGATTATTACTTTGGCTAATAAGTTGTATAGGATACCAGAGGAAGCCCCGCCTACTACCATCTCTTTGATCGCAACAAAGTAATGCGGTAATATCATTTCCTAGACTAGGAAATTCTTTTCCATGTGATTCACCCCCAAGGAAAGAAGAAGGTTGTGGCCACAGCTTCCAAGTAGGGCTCCTCTGCACAATAACATCATATGGACAAGGTCATGGAGGAGTACAAGGACATTTTTGCCTCACCCACAAGGGTACCTCTGCACTGTCAGGTCAAGGACTCCATCGATCTGACCCTGGGTGCACAGCTACCCAATGGACTGATCTATCAATGCTATGTTATAGAGAAAGATGAGATCAAGGGGCAGATTCAAGAACCTCTCTAGAAAGGGCACATCATCCCAATCTCATCACCCTATGGGAGCTTGATTGTATTTGTACAGAAGAAGGATGGGAACTGGAGGCTCTTTATTAACTATCAGGCGCTGAACAATATCACTGTCTAGAATAGGTACCCAATCCCATGGGTTGATGACCTTATGGACCAACTCAAGGGGGAAAAATATTTCAGCAAGATTGATTTGAAGTCAAGTTATCACCAGGTGCCTATCGAACCCTCTAATGTGTGGAAGGCTACCTTCAAATCCAAGGAGTGCCTTTTAGAATGGTTGGTCATGTTGTTCGGATTGACAGTGCCCCTGTAACCTTCATGAGACTGATGGACGACATCTTTCAGGCCTTCACCAATGTATTCGTGGTGGTGTATTTAGATTACATCTTGATCTTCAGCCAAATTTGGGAAGAGCACCTCTACCATATTTGACAGGTCCTTCAAACCCTTCGATAACACAAGGTGTGTTATAACTTGGAGAAATGCACCTGTGGCCTAACCCAGGTTCAATATCTGGGGTACATCATTGATGAGAAGGGTGTACATGTGGAACCCTCTAAGATACAAGTCATTTGGGATTGGCTAGCCCCAACCACTCTAATAAAGCTCTATACCTTTTTGGGTCTTGCCAGTTTCTACCGTAGGTTCATGTTGGGATTCTCTCATATCACTTGGCCTTTAAGTCAAGTCACCAAGGGCGAAGTGAAAGAAAAGTTCTTTTGATTGAAAACCCAACAACGAGACTTCTCCGATTTGAAGAATCCCCTGTTCTCTACACCAGTGCTCACATCACCATACCTGAAACAACCATTTGAGATTGAGATAGATGCTTTTAACAATGCTATTGGTGCAGTTCTTACTCAACATGGGCATCCAATGGCTTACCATAGTGAGACACTTTCAAACACAGTTTGAAAGTACCCCACTTATGGCAAAGAAATGTATTCCATTATGTAGGCCTTCCATCAATGGAAGAATTATATTATGGGGAAGGAAATGGTCATCCACACAGACCACCAACCTCTACAGTTCATACAGACACAAGGGAAAATGCAAAATGATCATCATCAGAAATGATGCACCTATCTAGCACAATTCCATTTGAACATTAAGTATAAGAAGGAAAGCACCAATAATGTCACTAATTGCCTCAGCCAACCACCGGTCATGGCGCTAATAACTGTGCTAGATTCCTATGGGCAGAAGACATCGGGGTGGCCACATCTTTAAAAGAGCAATCCAGAATTCGACAACATATACCAGACACTCCTGGAAGGGAAGAAAGTTCCAAATTTTCACATTTAGAATGCACTGTTATGCCACTTGGGACACATATGTGTTCCTTCAAGTGAGTGTGCCAATATTATTTTGGAGGCGCAGTACAGTTGGGTTGTTGGACATTTTAGAGTAGAGGAAACAATGGCGGTATTGTAGGAGTATTTTTATTGGCTAAAAAATTGTTAGGATGTTGGGAAGTATATTAGGTCCTACACTGCCTACACCATTGCCAAACTAACCATCAAGAAACGATGCCTGTATACTCCTCTACCTACTCCTAGTCAGCCTTTGGAATCTATTTCCATGGATTACATGTCAGGCCTTCCTTCTACTAAGCATGACAATGATTGCATTTTCGTGGTCATCGACATATTCTCTAAGATGGCCATCATGGCAGCCTACAAGAAGAGTATCACAGCAAAGGCCACTACTAAGCTCTTCTTTGAGTGAGTGTGGATACACTTTGGGATCCCATAGTCCATTATCTCAGATCAGGATAACATATTCCTGAGTGCATTTTGGTCAAGTCTCTAGTTGATGCTAGATACAAAACTCACTAAGCCCATGCCTTTCCATCCCCAAACTGATTGCCAAACATAGGTTGTCAATAGGATGATCGTACACATTTTTCATATGTTCAACTCGAAGCATCCATGAACATGGGATGAAAGTCTCCCTATGTCCAACACAACTACAACAGATCTCTCCATAGCTCAACAAGCCACAATCCCTTTCAGGTAGGGCTGGGATTTCAACCATTATGCCTCATTGATGTGGCCATACCATTTGCAGCCACTCAGGTAGATTCGGCTCACGTGTAGTCCGAAGCTGAAAGGACTAATAACTTCATTGTGAACATTCAACACATCCTCCAATAGGTCCATGATATATTGGATAGATCGAATGCTAAGTACAATAAATTCCATGATTAGTATTGAGTGTCGCACAAGTTCGAGGTGCATGACAAAGTTTGGCTTCATCTGTAGAAACAGTGCCTTGTTGGACCCCACCGCAAGTTTCACCTACTCTGATATGGTCCATAAACCATCACTAAGATTGTTAGTGACAATGCCTTCGAGCTCAGCATCCCACCATTCCTTGTTTGCAGCCAGTTTTCAATTTAGATTTCCTTCGGTCATACTTCCCACAATTGTTGGACACATCTGACATTACAGAACAACTCACACCAACAGAGGTCAACTCGGACTGCATGGAACATGCCACAACTGATCAGATCATGGACACACATATCAAGAACACTCGACAACAAAAGATACAATGATATTGATTTGTCAAAGAAGGCCAACTCCATCACCAGGGACCAGGTTCAACAGAAATTTCCTCACCTCATGGAGGCTCTGCATGCAATGGGGACCATTACTTCCTAAGGGAGAAGGAATTATGTAGGTGGATATTGGTGGCCACCTGCCTATTCCACCTAGAATCCCCAGTCATTTTCATCTATTTCCTTAATTGTAGCATAGTTTACTATTTTTGGCTAATTTTTCAGGTCCTGAACTTTTGGAGCCATTTTGAGGCCCTAAACGACGTTTTTTTGGAAAAATTCCTCTAGCGATTACTATGGAAATAACATCAAAAATTGTAGTCCTCGGAGAGATATTTCCAATGCGGTATCATACACATCAAATAGAGATAATATGACTAAGTTACGATGCTGGGAAGTGGGTTTCCCAACTAACCCCAAAAGGGCCCATAAACTCTTGGTGTTACATCTCCTCGGGTTAGGGTTTTGGTTGTTTAGGGTTTTCCCTTATTCTTCAATAATAAAAAGGCCATTGAGCCTCATTGTAACTCAATTTAGAGATATGTAGCTGCCACATCTCTTCTAAGAGATAAGTTACCATTACCTGAGCTATCTTATTTCCATTTTGTTTGTAAACATAGTTTAATATTTTTCTATTAATGAAATGAAGTGTTTTTTTGTTTCATCTCTTTGTTTATGATTATATCTGTAAGTTGTTGCATTCCTGTTTAAGTTTTGATCAAAGAATGATGGAATCAAGGGATGACAAGATGGATGAAGGTTGTGGTGGATGGGTGGAAGGTGACCAACACCCCTAGACAAGCTCAACACTTCAGGAAGGCCATTCTTGGACTAGGAGGCTGCTCATGGTGACCCAAAAACAGAGATCAAGAACATTGATTGGCATTCATCAAAAGAGAGTGGAGACGTATTGGATGGAGAAGGTGAAAGGATCCCTTTCCTATAGGTCCAACAACCCTGTAACATCATGTGCACCTATTCTTCTTTTCATTTACAAAATATTACAACCAATGGTGCAAAAGATGAGTTTAATTTGGAAACTATCTAACTAATGCTAGGAACTCTAATCTATGCAATGAATTAACTTCTAAGCTAAAACAATATTATGAAAATCAAGATAAAAAATGTATACTTTTCCAAGAAACCATAAACAAGACATCACATAATCTGTTTGGGCTATGATGGTGGAGTCCTCTAATCATGCTCCCATGAGAGAGATGAGATAGAGGTGACAACCATAGACATTTTGAGGAACTATATTCTACTAAGATGTAACAATTAATAAAAAATTATAAGCTAAAAGAAATATAAATATATAAGAGGGACCTAGGCTACTAGGTTTGGGCCCAAACCCAAGAGCTTCAACCCTCTGGACTAACTCAGTGACGGATCAACATGAAACTTCTCATTATCATTTCATAAATGTTAAATACATCACATAATAATTAAAAATAGCACTCACAAGTGCTTGAACTCAATAGCCTTCTAGCTACAACCAAAATTTGAATCCTAATGAGTTCCTTGGCATGTTCATTTATACAAAAGGGTAGCTACCAAAAACTCCCTAGAAAATAGATATTTTTGTCTCCCAAACTCATGAAAGGTGGATCTAGAACTTCCTTGAACTGCATTGGCTTAGTTGTTGATGACCTCATCCTTCTTGGCCGCCAATGAACTCGAGTTGATGAGAAATAAAGTGGTGATATTTTACTGGTTGAAGGAGTTAAGGTGGTGGAAAATCTCCTAGAATATCTCGTTGTTTTCTACTCCGAGCTCCTGCATTCAAATTGTCTCAAAATTTCTCCAATTCCTATATTTAAAACAAATTAGGCCACATGACATAGCAACATATCTTTTACCCTCATGCTAAGCATAATATAACAAAATTTGTACATAAATGTGAGAAAGAGATGATTTTAAAGCTGGAGGATTACATTGTGACCCTTATGATATACCTATTGATGAGCCTCATCAAAGCCCAAGGGGCCAAGTCAGAGTCATAGTTAGTTAGAGATTCAATATAGCCAATGTTAATAATAATTGTAAGTGGTTGACCTACATTTTAGAAAAGGGACCATAATTAGTTGTAATGGGCCATAGTTAATAAATAAAGTGGTTAACCTGTGTTAGTTAAGGTTTTGGATGTTGTTAAGCTATAAATAGTCTTAGTTAGTAGGGTAAATATTGTTGAGTCTTATTGTAATTGAGATCTGCTTTGTTGGTGTTTTCCCCCTCAATGAGGCAAGTGAACATTGTAATTCGCTTCTAAATTATAAAATATTTTGTAGTTTGTCTCATTTCATGTCATAATTCTATCTTTTGGGATATATTTCTTTGTATTTCTAGTATTCTGGAATTCTTGCAAGTCAAGGGTATAACAAGTGGTATCAGAGCACTTTCCAGGGCCAACTGTACCTTCAATCTTCAAAGATTTTTTTTTATGATAGAGACATTTTACGACGTATTTAAACAACGGGATTTTTCATTGAGCACATAAACCTACGAATTTGGGGAGGCATGCACACAAGAAATACAAGAGGTGGTCACACTTGTTGGATTCCCTTGTAACCCTTGTGGGTACCCCTTCGGCTAGTAGTGCATTAGACAAAACCGCACACAAACTACAATTCAACGTACCCTTGGGTATATTGGAAGCCCCGTAGGGTAACCTGAAACCTAACCTTATATAAGTCGTCAACCATATTTCTGCTACAATACACTGAGAACAACACTCAGGGAGAATACATGCACATACAATAGGCTAGTCAAGTAGTATGGCTAAGGGTACGACCAATCCTCCTTAGTTAGCACTCTGAAATATTGCGTTGAGTACTATTGTTAGACCCCTACATATATTGTGATAGGTAGCACCTAACACTCCTTTCTGACCATAGTTCCCTATACTATCTGAAGATCACCCTCTACCTTGTCTTTTAGATTAGATCTAGTTGTTGGGGTTTGACTACCACTATCCAAATTAGATCCAGCAGTTGGGGTTCTGTCTCCACCGTACAAATCAAATTCAGTAGTTGGGATATTCACAGTGCAGATTAGAACCTTTGTATAATGAGGGATTTGGTTGCCATAGTCCAGATCATATTGTCACATTCTGTAGTACCAATACCTTTGGGTTTAGGTTACTATAGTCTAGGCCTGATTTTTACAGGATATTTGACAGTGTCAAGTTTTCTGGAGTTTGGTCACTACAGTATTGATCAAATGTGAGTAAAACTCTTTATAGAATAAAAAAATAAAAATAAAAATAAATAAAGCTTCAAGAATTTTGCAAGAGACTTAGCCTATAAGCTTTAGGATGACGAGTTGGTCACAGTGGTACCATTCAATTGTAAGCCCCCAATTTTCTGGCTCTCCCAATTTTTTCTAGACGAGACTACAAGTACCACATGTCACTAGACTCTCGAACTTGCCCTCTTTCCAAGCATACTAATCTTAAGTAAGCTGAAAATTTGGACCAGGGTTAGTGTATGCTCAGTACCAGATCTCATGTTATGGCTACAAAAGGGGCAGTCAAGAAGGTCGACACACTTGAGAAGAGATTTGAGGCATTGAAGGAGAAAATTTCCACCCATATCTCACAACTAGGAGAAGTTATAAATACATCTTGTAGGGAGGAGCACAGATTTGATGCACACATGGAAGGAGAATACAAAAATTACATTTAGTTCCATGGAAATCACCACTCTTTGAGCCACTGAACACCAAACATGGACATGTACAAATTTGATGGCTCTAACCCTGCATCAGGGTAGCACAAATGGAATAATATTTCTTCCTTAATGATATCTGGGACGATGGAACTAAACTACATGTGGGATCCCTTTAATTTTACCAAGACAGGTAGCAGTGGTGGCAATGAAATCATAAATTTTATCGAGGCAGAGAAACCTGGAACATGTTCTCCAAAGCCATATATGATCGCTCTGTTTGGGAATCAAATTTTTTTGGGCCATCTAAATAAGCTCCGGAAAATAGGTATAGTAAAGGACTACATTGCGGCCTTTGAACAATTGAGCACCAGAACCGAAGGCCTAAGAGATGAATTTTACTTGGAATATTTCATCAGTGGCCTAAAGGAAGTCATCTAAGCCCATGTCTGGATGCATCACCCAGCTATTTGGTTGGACGCATGCCAGAAGGCCTTAGATGTGGAATTCACCTTAAATGTTGAGTCAAATCATGCAATGTTGTTACCAAGGAATGTCCCACCTAGGCTCTCGGCCACACCCAAACACTTAAGGTTCAAAAGGTGTCACCGAAGAAATGGCCGAAAGAAGGAAACAAGGATTTTTCTACTACCGTGATGACAAGTACTCTCTCAGACATAAACGAAAGGAACCAAAATTATTTCAAATTGATGCTACTGATAAAACTTAGTAGATGAAGCTCTGTCCCCTGCGGTGCCTAAGGAAGAAGCAGGTGAAACCCAAACTAACCAAGATAATGATCTCACAACTACACCAAATGAGTCGATTATATCACGACATTCCTTGGCTGGAGTTTCTTCACCCTCGACTCTCAAAATCTAAGGATTTATTAAACATACACTAGTAGCAGTATTGATTTATAGTGGAAACACTCATAAATTTGTCCATAAGAGAATCGCAAAAGTTGGTCATTACTTTTTATGGGCAGTATATAATTTCCAGCCCTTATTGTTGATGGGGGGACCATGAAAAGTGAAGGATGCTATGAAAATATTAAGCTTTAGATGGAAGACTACCACCTAAAGACCCACATGTTTCCCATTGAAATGGGTGGTTGCAACATTGTCCTTGGTGCTAAATGGCTTCACACATTGGGCCCTATCACAATGGATTTACAGGAGTTATATATGAGATTTAAGCAGAATGACCACATTCATACATTGAGAGCACTCCATGCAAGTTATCCTACTATCATCAACTCGCATCGAATGGAGAAGCTCTTAAAAAAGGCCCATCATGGATTAGTCTCCAAATTTAATGCCATCTAGGCCATTGAATCCACTACTCCTCATATTCATCATGAGATTCAATAGGTATTAGATTGGCACCAGTGTGTCTTTGAAAAACCTAAAGAGCTTCCACCCTCTAGGGGTGAACATGATCATAGCATCCCTTTGGTCCATGGTGCCCAGCCACCCAATTTCCACTGATGTCAATATCCTTTTGTCGAAAATAATGAAATTGAAAAAATCATCAAGGAAATCCTCCCAGCTCACAAAATAGAAGAAAAGATAGGTAAACAACTTCAAAATAAACCCCTTCGAGGGGGAAGCCTCCTTTACATTATACAAATGAACAATTCTTGGATGATACAAATGAAAAGACCTCCTTTCTATACATAGGAGTCTAAGGGGTCCCAATACAATCATAGCCTACATAACAATAATATTGTAGGAGCACAATAATAATAATAGTGGGATTCTATGGGTCATAATAATAACAACATGGGGACTATATGGGAAGAATAATACAATAAGGGGGTTCCACTAGTAACAATAAAGGTTACACTATTAGTATAGGGACCTAACATTTCCCTCTCCTTCAAAAAGTCTTGTCCTCAACGCTTGAGTAGTTCTAGATTCTTCTGTGTAAAATTCTCATCCTCCCATGTGGAATCTTTAGCAAGTAAGTTCTTCCACTTGATGATATACTCTAAAATTGATTGATTCCATAGCTGTTGATTTCTTGTTTTTGTGACTTCTTTAGGTTCCAATATGATTTTTCCTTCCTCGTTAAGTTCTAGAAATATTGTTTGAACTAAGATCTTCTCATCTATAGCCTACTTTAAGCATGAAACATGGAAAACTAGGTGCACTCGAGAAGATGCAAGAAGCTCCAATTTGTATGCCATAGTACCAATCTTGTGTAACACCTTGTACAAACCATAATACTTTGGTGATAATTTATTATCCTTCTTAGATTGCTTGATGTACATTTTCTTGTATGGTTGTAGTCATAGAAATACCCATTCACCTACATCAAAACTTCTTTTGTTGTGATGTTGATTTACCTATTGTTTCATTCTATTATGCGCCAAAGTGATGGTGGATGATATCCATAAAGTGCCATAAATGGGGTAATTTTTGTTGCAATATGGAAGGAAGTGTTATACCACCATTCAGCCAGAGGCAACCACTTGAACCTTTGTCTTTGTTTTTCATATACAAAGCAATGAAGATATCCTTCCAAACATTTGTTCAATGTATCAGTTTTCCCATCAGAATGAGGATGATAAAATGAGCTATGAGCTGAGTACCCAAATATTCCAACTCTTGTACTCCAAAGAAACATTTGGATCTTTTTGGATATAATTGTTTCTCCTACAATAATTTTCGCATCCTGTCAACATGTTGAACATGATCCTTCCAAGACTTGTTGTAGATTAGTATATCATAAAAAAATACTAACACAAATTTTCTAAGGGTGGGTTTGAAAATGGAATTCATCAAACCTTGAAATGTAGAAGGTGTATTGGTAAGGCCAAAAGGCATGAGAAAAATTCATAGTGACCCTCATGAGTTATAAATGTTCTTGTGTACCAATACCATTGGAGTAGAGAAAGAAATTTGACTAGGTTTAATTATACCAACCTCTAGCATTTGTGTAACCATACATTTAATCTCACTCTTTTGGGTATATGGATATCTATAAGGCCTAATGTTCGGGGGAACACTTCCTAGAATCAAATAAATAGCATGATTATGATCGCAAATAGGTGGGAGGAATTTGGGAGTCTCAAATACCTTGGAATGATTGTCCAAAACGTTTTGGAGATCTAGAGAAATCGATGATTTCGATGTGGGAACCTCTAGTGAAAATAATTGTGCAATTATGCCCCATTGTTATTACTTTAGAAGATTTTTCATGCTGTTAGAGTTGATTATCTTTCCTGGTTTTTCTTTGGCACCCCTTAATTCAACTTCCTTTCCTTCCCAAAAAAATTTCAAGAAAAGTTCATGAAAATTAAAAGCTATCGTACCCAAAGCTTGTAGCCATTGGACTCCTAGTATAACATCTACACCACCCATTGGAATGGAGAGCATTAGACTATTCAAGACATATTTTCCCATGGATAGCTTGATATTATGGCACTTTCCAAAGAAATTTATGGTTCCTCCATTTGTAACCATTACTTGACACTCTGGTGCTAGATATATGAATAATTCAATTCCTTGGCTATCTTACAATGAATAAAATTATGGGTACTACCCAAATCAATCAACACTATTATATTTTTCTTCATGATATTACATTCTATCTTGAGATTTTGAGGGGTGGTAATTCCTGTGAATGCATTACAAGATATGGCCAGATTCATTTCTTCTTTACCTAGGATTGGTCCCTGGTGTATATCCTCTTCTTTTGACATTTCTTGTTCCTTTTCTTTCTCCTCTTCCCCATCTATGTAAATTAATTTCTTCTCAGCGCACTTATCACCTTTAGTGTATTTTCTATCAAAATTGTAACAAAGTCCTTTTTCTCTTTTTTCTTCCAATTTTTGTGGTGTCAACCTTGTAGGTGGTGAAAGGCTAGGAGAAACAACACTTCCATCTTTATAGTTGTGAGTGGTAGGCTTCCTTGTTGCCATAATTTTGCTTTCCATTTTTCTTGTCACCCTAAATGCCTTCTCCAATGAATCAAGTTCCCAAAGATGAATCTCATGTTGGATGTTATCCTTTAAAGTCCCTATGAACACATCAATCGTATGCTCCTTTGGAATATCTTTTACCCTTATATTGAATTTTTGGAAGTCCTCAATCTCCTCCATCATTGAACCCTTTTGTTTGAGATTTATCAATTGGCTAAAAAAAATGTTGCTTTTTGTATCCTCATAATGTGCTATCATTTCTTCTGTAAAAATTTCGCAAGTGAAAAATTGTTTAAAAGAGAAAAGCCATCAATACCATACAAACTGATTTGGTCCCAAATATAAAGTTACAATTCATACCTTTTATGTGTTTTTCACATTATGGAGATTGAAATATTAATCCATTTGTAGTATCTATGTTACTGGATCCTTGGCATCAAACTTTTTCATATTGATCTTTGGAACATGGTGGGTCTTCAATCCAATGTTAGAGTCTATGAAATCATGATTAACATTTATTTTATTCTCAAAATGAGTTTCCCTTACTACCTTTTCACCATTAGCAAGAATTTATTGTAGCAACTTTGTCAAATCTGTCTTCAAACCTTCCATGTTGCCTTTAATTTTTTCTTCTATACCATCCATCTTAGCTTCCACGCCCTTTGAATTCCTTCAAACTATTTTTTCAACCAAACTCATGCAAAACTTTAAAAAAACTACACACCTTTTTTCACTTTGTAGGAGCTTGATATTGAATTTGTTGTATCTCTACATGTTTGGATCTCCAAGGTCTAAAATTATGTCCTGCGGTAGCCCTCTGAGTTCTCTTTACAACTGGCAAGTCTGATCAATATTGTATTCTCCAAGGAAGAGTTATGCTAAATCTCCCACGATGGCCTGATTATAGACTCATTCAGTAGAGTGCAATAGTACGAAGTACTATGTGTCATTGTTTTGACCTTAGGATGTGAAACCAATAGATAGAAAACTATAGGCATTACTATTTCTATAAAGTTTGATGAAATTTCAATTTGATGTTCATAGACAAAGTTATGATGCTTTTCCCTAGGTCACATGTTTGGGATCTAATTTTGGAGCCTGCCAAAACCTTAAATTTCTTGGACCATATCTCTGAACATATAGTGAAAAAAGATTTGAAATTCAGGCCCACGCTTCATCAAGACTTCATCTAAAATGGGTTTTAATTTCCAAGTCTGAACCTTCGTAGAAAAAATATTATAGCAAAACTTCCATGATTTCCTCGTTGCGATGGAATTCTGGAGATTGAAAAAACCCTAAATTCCTTAGATCATATATCTGAAAATATAGCTAGATAAGGTCTAAAATTCAAACTCAAGGTTTAGAACGATTTCAGATCAAATGGGTTTTTTGTTTAGCTTCTAAAACTTTGTAGAGAAAATGTTATATCAAACATTCGATGATGCCCTGTTTGGAGCAGTGAAACCCTAGAATCCAAAGCTCTGATACCAAATGTTATGCAACCAGCTCACAAAATAGAAGAAAAGACAAGTAAACAACTTCAAAATCAGCCTCTTCGAGGGGGAAACCTCCTTTACATTACAAAAATGAATAGTTCTTGGATGATACAAAAAACAAGGCCTCCTTTCTATATATAGGAGTCTAAGGGGTCCCAACACAATCATAACATACATAACAATAATATTGTAGGGGCACGAAAATAACAATAGTGGTCTTCTATGGGGCATAATAATAACAAAATGGGGACTATATGGGCACAATAATACAATAAGAGGGTTTCACGAATAACAATAAGGTGTTACAATAGTAGTATAGGGACCTAACAATGCATCACTCAACTACTTGGTTGGATGCATGCCACAAGGTCTTAGATGTGGAAGTCACCTTAAATGTCAAGTCAAATCATCCAAATTTTTTTGCCAAGGCATGTCCCACCCAGGCTCTGGGCGCCACCCAAACACTTAAGTTTCAAAAGGTGTTGTGAAGAGAAATGGATGAAAGAAGGAAAGAAGGATTGTGCTACTACTATGATGACAAGTACTCCCCTAGAAATAAATGCAATGAACCAAAATTCTTTCAAGTTGATGCTATTGATAACATCTCAATAGATGTAGCTCCATCCCCTGCAATGCCTAAGGATGAAGCGAGTGAAACCCAAACCGACCAAGACAATGATCTCATAGCTACACCAGATGAGTCGATTATATCACTACATGCCTTGGATAGAGTTTCTTCTCCCCAGACTCTCAAAATATAAGGATTTATTAAACATCCACCAGTAGTTGTATTGATTTATAGTGGTGTTGAGCCTCAAAATTACTCTTTCCCTAGAAACTCTTCTCATTCCTTTCCTTTGTTTTCCCATAAGAAAGATGCATTCTCATCACTGATAATTGGTATATACTGTCTTGATGAGGACATTTAGTGATTTACATACTATGCTTTTATGTTTTGTAGTTTGAACAAATTTTTGTATATTAGCTATGAAACGCAGCCTATTCTGCAGCTAACCGGTTGTTCCATAGCTAATTCCATGCTCTAACAGGTTCTAGGTGTCAAAAGGAGAAACTATCCACATGGGCAGCTTTCAAATCATCATGACATGGACCTTGTCCTATTCATTCAGCCCAGGTCAAAAAAGAAGATGGCATAAGCCTATGGTCAATGGATAAGTCAAACGCAAAGAGACTGAGGGAAATAGGACCTTTTTTCGTGGTTAATTAATGCATTTCACAGCTATGGTAAGCATTATCTGGAGCAACTACCTATACCTACGGACTTTAACAACCACTTGTACAAACGAATCCAACAGCCACCATGTCTTGGATTTATTTCTCTAGCAGTCGAGGAAGAAATTCCACATATCTATCTTCTACGATTTTGGTTGTAGCATGATTTTATCCACAAACAGTTATATGATTTTTCTTATAAATACCTATGTAAAGGACCGAAGAAGTTAGCAGTAATAGTAATAGTTTTTATGTGAAATCAAAGTTCTAGACTGTGTAATTTTTGGATGTTTTGTGTCCCTATTTTAATATGAGAAGACCGTATGTTTTTATGAACATTTGAAGGAGTTTTCTTGGAGTTGATTGAGCAAGCGTAGCCTAATCAGTTGCACAAGGCCTTTGCATTGAAGAGGTTTCATTTTGTTTATTTTCTACTTCTTGTTAACTATAAATTCATCATTTTCTTTCTGAAACAGTGTTTATAATCATTTTCTTACTAACAATGTTTATAATTTAGAGCAGTTTTCATTAGCTTGATTTCTTTTTAGTTCTTATCAGTAGTTTAGAAGATAGAACTCAATAGTGTAATATTGTTTTCTTCAATTAAAAACTAACCTTGTTTTAGGATGAGAGTAGGATTGAAGTATGATAAGGATACATTGTTGGATAGTTTACTTCATTTACTGTTTTGCTAGTTTAAATTCTCAATTAAACTGATCAGTGTCATTTACTGTCTTTGCCATTTCATTTTTAGTTTAAAATACTAACTTTTAGTGTTAATGAATGTTTATGGAAAACCCTTCCAATTGATAATTCATCCTTAACTAAGTGGTTGAACATTTCATCTATGCAATGAGTTATTTCTGCATCTTTGTATTTACTTTCTCTTAGATTAATGAAGTATAAAATTACTTAAATGTCATCCCAAGGAGACTTTCTCCCAAAATTGAGAGGCAGAGTAACCAAGTATTTCATTTAGTTTTATTTATGTAATTAGTTAGACATCAATTGCAAATTTCACTTTCAATTTTAATTCATGATTTGGAAATAATGGTAAAATAAGAATAGAAACTTTGTTTTCATTTCCTTCTTAGCTTTGTTTCCATATTTCTCCTAGCTCCATTTTCATTTCTTTCTTAGCTTTGTTTTCATTTTTAGATTTTGAGCAGTCTTTAAGAAATTTAGATTTAATTTTGATAATTTACATTGTAAATCATTAGGAATTAAAAGACCAAAAAACCCCCAAAACAACATAAAACATAAAAACAACGAAGTAAGAAGGGTTAGCTAGCACAAACAGTGCACTACATTTCATCAATTTATGATAACTTGGATTAATAATTTATGTAGAGAAATTTAGGATACTAAATTGACCAAACATTTTGGTGCCATTACCGGGGAAGGGTAACTAGGTAGCCTTATCTCTTACATTAAAAAAAATGATATGCATAGAGAAAGAGACTCTAGGGGTAGATTTATAGCTAGGGGCAGAAGTTCAATTCCTACAACACCACCTACTCCACCAAGAACAAGAAAAAATACACCTCCATCCTAAACTCACACTCCCAATCATAGAACTTGTGAAATTCTAGGGGCAGAAATCCAATCAAAAGAATCTCCTACTTCATCTACCAAGTCAATCCTAGAGGCGAAAGATTTCGAATCTCCAACAAGAGAGCACATTTTAGTTGAAGAATTAGGAATAGCTGGTCAGGAAGAAGAAGTAGAATCACTCTCCCATATCCCATTAATAGAAGAACTAGAGGCGAAGAAAGTAACCTTACAGGTTGGACCCTATACTGACCCTGAAGAAACTATAATGGCAGAAGAAGGAGAAGATAGAGAATTCTCACTATTTGGAGGAGGGGGTAGAGGAAGAGGTAGAGGAAATAATGGAGGAGGTAGAGGAAATAGGGAAATATATAATTCTTTTGGATTCCCTATAGTGGATGAGAATACAAATGCCACAATGAAAAATATCTCACCTTCTGTCCTCCCAAATTTCCATGGGTTAAAAAGTGAGGATCCTGAAACATTCTTATTTGAGTTTGAAGTCTTGTGTGGAACCTATGATTATCTAGAATACTCTCAAAAACTTAAGTTGTTCCCTTCAACACTAAAAGGATCTGCTTTGAAATGGTTCATGGGGTTATTCACTCAGTCCATTAAAACATGGAATGACATGAAAAAAACGTTTTTGGATAGGTATTTGGATTATTGCATGCCTACCAATCACAAAGATGAAGTGTTCAGAATGATGCAAAGAAAGGATGAAAACTTAGAGGATTTGATTGAGAGATTCAATTATAATTTGAAAAGAGCAAAAGATGGACAATTTAGATGAAGATACCTTGAAATCTCTTTTATTAAAAGCCATTAGAGATGAGTGGATATATATCCTTAACATGATGGGGAAGGGAGATATCTCTCAACTACCATTAAATGATATAGGAGAATTATGTGTTCATCTCTCAAGAGGGAAATCTAAAACTGGGAAAGTTCTAAAGGATCCTTCTCTCATTAGAGTAAACAAATCTGCAACTGGATCTGTAAGTAGGGCAGAAATTGGTAATATGCTTGATGAATTTAAAACTGATATCCTAGGGAGTCTTAGTGAGCAAATAGACACCCTTAAATTAAAAAACAAGCAGAAAACTGAGGCTAATACTTTAGCCATTTTTTGTCCAAAATGCAGAAAAAAGCATGCTCTAAGAGAATGTCTTTTGGATGCAAAAGCTAGAAACTTGTATGATTTTCTCAGAAAGCCATGAGACCAAGGTTTTTCCTTCAATTCCAGGTCTTAAGGTTGTCTTTCAAGAGGAAACAATCACAAATTCAGTAGAGCCTCTTTCTTTTGTTGCTAGAAGACCTTGGCAAGGGCCACAAAATTAGGGATTTAACAATCAAGTGTATCTTTAGCCCCCACCAAATTGGCCTTGGCAGCAACCTTGGCCTCAACCTCAATCTCAATCTCAACCTTGGCCCCAAACTCAATCTCAATATCAACCGTGGGCATAAGTGGTACAAAATCCTTATGGGAGATTATCTCAATATTATCAATATCCTCCATCATATCAGAATTATTCTCTGCCACACATTCCACAACAAAATCAGCAGCCACAACTTCAAAATCAGAACCTTCATTTTTCATTACTATTTCCACAACAAATTCCACAAGGAAACCAAAATCGTCAACTCTTACTGCCATTTCAGCAGAAACCAAATCATCTACTTGCCCAACCATTACCAAACCCCAACAATAAAAATCCTCAGAATGCTTTGATGGTAGAAGGACAACAATTTCCAACCTATATGATTAGTCCTCTAGATCTTAATCATGTTCAACTGAGATCTAGTAGGATATTAGAAAAGGAAATACCTTCTGTAGTTATTTAGGAACAAGACAGTTCTCAGGAAGATTCTCTAAAGGTCAATAAAACTTTTGAGGGAACATCTCTCCAAAACCAGAACATTGAAAAAGAAAAACAAAAAGAATCAGTGAACACAACTCCTATCATCGAGAAACCAGCATATACTTCTACACCTCCTTTTCCTGAAAGATTACAAATTGATAGAGGAGTAGAAAAGCAGATTATGTTGGCAAATTATGATTTTCTAGATGAATTGAAGAATGTTTGTATAAAAATCCCTTTGCTACAAGCCATTAAAGAAATTCCAATTCTAGACAAAACAATAAAGGAGTTGAGCGTAAAGAAACCAGGAAGAAAAACAAAGGAAACAAAAAGAATTCACCTAGTAGGAAAAATAGCAGACATTATGATGGGAAAAATTGCCATACAAAAATATGAGGATCCAGGAAGTCCAATTGTGAAAACACATACCAGTGGAGTTGAAATTCCAAATACATTGTTTGACTTAGGGGCAACAATAAACATCATGAGCAAACAAACTATGGAGTAGCTCAAGCTTCCTAATCTTCTTTACACACCTAGCTTATTGCAACTAGCAGATAGATTAGTAATCAAACCAGATGGAGTGTTAGAAGATATTTCAGTATCCTTAGATTCTTGAGAATATCCTATTGATTTCATGGTCTTAACTCCCAAGAACAATCTATGAGGACATCCATTCATATTAGGAACACCTTGGCTGCCCATAGCTGATGCTTTTATTAGCTGTAGATCTGGTGACATGTATATTTTTGATGGTAATTCAACAAAAAAATTTACTCTATATCTTCCAGCAAAAGCAATCACAGAAATAGATGACAAAGAATGGATTGATGATGAAGATGATATTCAACCTCTCTTTACTATTTCAGATATGAGTGAAGATAGTCAAATTTTAAATACATTGGAAAATTTTGAATCATCTTCAGAATATGACCATGAACAATTTCAAGAAAAATCTAATGTTGAATATTTATCATCTAGGCAGATGTTTCTCTACTCTATGGAAGAGTTTGGTAGCTCTACAATTGAAATTTTTCCAGGTAAGACATTGAACATAAAAAAAACTTGGAGAAACTACAACATGAAGAGCTAATCAAAACATTACAAAAATATTATGCTGCGTTTGCATGGGAATACACCGACATGAAAGGCATTAATCCTAAGACTTGTATCCATCATATCTACATTGAGAAAAATTGTAGTCCTATCAAACAACCTCAAAGAAGGATGAATCCAAATCTTAGAGAGATTGTGAAAGAACTCCAAAAATTACTGAATGTAAACTTCATTTACCCAATTTCAGATAGCCAATGGGTTTCTCCTTTGGTAATTGTGCCTAAAAAGAATGGTAAATGGAGGGTGTGCATTGATTATCAAGAATTGAATAAAGCAACCCTTAAAGATCATTTTCCTTTCCCTTTTATAGATCAAGTGTTAGATACATTAGTAGGTAAGAAGTATTTCTCATTCTTAGATGGTTTTAGTGGTTATAATCAAATTCAGGTAGTACCTGAAGATCAGGATAAAACCACATTTACTTGTCCATGGGCAAATATGCCTATCGAGTACTTCCTTTTGGATTATGTAATGCACCTACAACATTCCACAGAGTAGTACTAGGAATTTTTTATGATCTATTACATGATTGTGTAGAGGTATATATGCATGATTTTACAGTCTATGGGAATACATTTGAAGAATATTTGGAAAATTTGGAAAAAGTTCTTTAAAGATGTAAAGAAGCAAACCTTTCACTAAGCCATGAATTTTTTTTTATGATGTTTACAGAAGGTATTATTTTAGGACATCACATTTTAGGAGATGGGATTAAAGTTGACAAATATAAAGTTGAATTCATCTCCAAATTATCAATTCCAAGTTGCCAAAAGGATGTTAGAAGTTTTCTAGGATTTACAGAATACTATAGAAGGTTTACAGAAAATTTCACTAAAATAGCATCCCCACTCTTCATATTGCTTACCAAAGATTGTGAATTCAATTGGAATTCTAATTGCCAGATGGCTTTTGAAACCTTAAAAACAAAAATTTATGAAGCACCCATTTTAAGAGGTCCAAATTGGAAACTCCCTTTCCATATTTCAACAGTTGCTTTGGATACAGCTCTAGGAGCTATATTGGGACAAAAATATTTGATTCCTTATGCCATTTACTATACAAGTAAGCATTTGACTCCCATTGAGTTAAATTATACTATGACTGAAAAGGAATTTTTAGTTGTTGTTAATGGAATTAACAAGTTCAGACACTATATAACAGGCTATGAAACCTTTGTTCATACAAATCAATCTGCAATTAGATATTTAATGAATAAACCTATTACTAATGGCAGAGTTACAAGGTGGCTTTTACTTTTGAAAGAATTCAATATTACTGTGCTAGATAGACCTGGAAAATAAAACACAGTTGTTGATTTCTTGTCCAAGATTCAGAATATCAAAGAAGATTTTCTAGTTGAAGATAAGTTTCTTGACGAATATCTTTTTGCAGTAACTACTCAAACTCCTTGGTTTGCAGATATTACTAACTATTTAGTCACAGGAAAGTTACCTTCACATTTTTTTCCTAGAGAGAAAAGAAAAATTATTCAGGAAAGTGAAAGATATTCATGGATCACTAACAAATTGTATAAAACAGGCCCAGATCTTATGATCAGAAGGTGTGTCAGGGAAGATGAAATGTTCAAGATTCTTAAGGAATGTCATGATGAGCCATGCGGTGGACATTTTGCTGACAAGAGGACAGCCTATAAAATCCTTTCTTTAGGATATTATTGGCCATCCACCTTCAAAGATGCTAAACAATATGTCAGGAGATGTGACAGCTGCCAAAGGGTAGGGAAGCCTGCTCCCTCAAATGAAATTCCACTACAAGTTTAGGTACTCATTGAACCTTTTGTAAAATGAGCCTTAGATTTTGTTGGGCCAATTAATCCTCCATCTAAGTAGAAGAAGTATATATTGGTATGCACTGATTATGTCACTAAATGGGTAGAATCCAAAGCATTACCTTTTTCTAATGAAAAATATGTAGTGAATTTTGTTTTTGAGGACATCATGACTCATTTTGGTGCTCCAAGAGAAATTGTGACAGATCAGGGATCTCAATTTACATCTAACATGGTGGAAGGGCTTATGGAAGAATACATGATCAAACATAGGAAATCTACTCCTTATCATCCTCAAGCAAATGGTCAAGTGGATTATACAAATAAAGTGATTGAAGGAATCCTCACCAAGACTATGCATATACATAGAAGAGATTGGGATAATAGGCTTCCTGAAGCCTTATGGGCCTATAAAACTACATGGAGAAACACAACAGGACATACACCCTATGAACTTGTTTATGGGAAACAAGTCCTGTTCCCTATAGAGATCCAAATCAGAACTTTTAAGATGGCAGTCCAACTATGACTAGATTTATTAGAGGCACAAAAGCATAGGTTGGAGAAATTAAATGAACTTGATGAAATCAGGCAAGAGGCAATCCAAAGGACTGGTATAGTCCATGATCCGAATTGGACCCATGGAAATTATCAAAGTGCTATGACTGTATCAAATCAGGACAAAATTCAAAAAACTTGTGAACAAAGAGCTATCAGGAAGACCTCTGGACAATGGCAGTTTGTATCCAGCAAGGAATGACAAGGACCTCAATCAAAGCATGCTGACCGAGGCCCATGGAGACTGTGCAGGATGCAAACTAGTAGTTAGGAAGTCCGAATCAGAAAACGGAGGTTGTTTCTGATGCGCGATTAGTGCTTATTGCTAATCGCGCATCGCTGGGCAAAACCCCTCGAGAAGGAAAATCCCTGAGCGCTCAATCGCATGGGAAGCTGGGAAACCATAGGGAAAGTGCTAAAGTAAAAAGCAGCCCCACACTCCAAAACCAGTGGAATATCGGAGGCATGTTGGGTGGTAAGTGGATTTGGAAGGAGAACGAGCGATTTCATACATTGCACGACGCGTGTCTAGCAGATGAGAGAGAAAACTGCCTCTCATCGCAGGCTAATGGTTGAGCAAGTCAACTGCGCGATAAGAGAGAACACCATAAGATCTGGGGGCTCCAGATCTAACAGCAGAGATTGCGCCCGATGAATGACTGGATCTAGAGGGAGAATTAAGTTGCGGCATATAAAAGTTTGAAGTCTAATTTGACCCCTGAGTTGGCAGATGAATCATTACACAACGTAACTGAAATACCGAACCATTGAGGAAGAGTTGGCGTAGTTCATGAGGGGACAAGCGGCCACTTCCCTATGAGACGTTACATAGTGGAGATGACATAGAGGTAGGAAACTCCAAGCAAACAGTAGCAGGTGATCCAAAGGGGCGGAAGATGAAGCAAACAGTCATGAGCCGTATTGGCTTTAAGCCATGAACAGACAAAGAATGAAGAGAGAGCACGAAGCGAAAGCAAGCGAGCACTATGAGGAAGAAGGAGATAGTGAGACAGAGAGACAGAATAGAGAATAAGAAAGAAGCAGAAAATAGAGAGCTAACCTGCAAAGTAAGGTAGCATCGACCAAATAGAAGGCTTGAGAGGTTCGAGCAATCCCTGAGAGGATATCTGTCGAGAACTAGGCACCAAATTGGACTCATCCCATTAAAGACCAGTTGAGGTCGAGACTTGGTAAGGAAGAGTCTGTGCACTCTAGTGGCTTGGGGAATCCAAGAACCACCTTGCTAAGCATCATCTGTTTCAGGAGACTTGAATTGAGCTGCTCATTATAAAAAACTTTGCTTTAAAGACACAATAAGAAAATGCCACCATTGAAAGCTGGACTAGAGATGTAGCCCAAGAGGATTGGGTGAACTCCTTGTTAATTCTTTGTGTTCTTGTGTTTGCTTACTGTGTTTCTCTTACTGTTTTCCATTTTCTAGTGTCTATGTATTTTGCAATCTGATCGATCCGTTGCCTAAGATAACATAGACACACACCAGCACATGAGTCTGTAATACCTTCATTCATTAATTAATTAACTGAGATCACGTGAGAGTGATTTTTAGATCGAGTGGTATCAGAGCTCAAGGTTGTGTTGGTTAGACAAGCTTGTGTTAGATTTAACTATTGAATGCTAACTAGATCAAAGCTCAAATTAGGAGAAGGAGAGTTGGTCAAAACTAATCCTGAAATTGGGAGAGTTTATCCTCGAAAGAAAATGTTAGAGGAAGGTTCTATGGGGCCAGACCCTCAATTCATAGATAGTTTCCTATGCATAAAGTCCATGGTAGAGGTAATGTATAGGGACTTTAGAAAACAAAAAGATGAAGATTCATCAGGCTCCAAACAAGATAAAGGAGAAGATGAGTCTCACTCCCATGACCACTCAAAAGGCAAGGGGAAAGAAGAAAGCTTTCTCACTCTTCCTAATAGCCCTGAACATAAAAAGAAGGCATCTTTGATTAAACTAGATGTCAAATTTGATTTACCTACATATGATGGAGAGATGAATGCAGAAAAGCTCAACAATTGGATTAGACAAATTGATGTTTATTATAGAGTGCAGAATATTGATTCAGACAAGAGCAAGATTCAGTTGGCAAGCCTATGCCTTGGAGGCATTGCCTTGGTTTGGTGGGAAGGCAGTGTTACACACTAATTTGTCACTGCCTTCACCCGAGTCCTTCTACTATGTCATGTGTCCAAGTAAAACATGCTCATATTAAACAAATGCTCTCTTATGCTGCGAATTGACCCACTTTTCCTAGGTTTTCTGCCTCATCGCGATAATGGACTTAATATACACGATGGACAGTGGTTGTAAATAGTCCAGCCACGCTTCCAGTGCAGAAGTACATCTGTTTCCAACAATGATCGGATTTCATGCTCTGGCGCGAGCCTATCTGCTATCTTTAGTGATGGTTTGACTGGCTACATTGCCTACTAGCGATGTCAGTGCTAAAGCTTAATTATAAGCTTGCGATGGTCCAGATTGGGCAAATTTGTTCCAACAGTCGGCCTTCTGGATGTCTCCAGACCTGGTTTTTGGCATAGTTTGTGTTGCCTTTCCTCCTCTGGTATGGAAGTTCCATCATTTGTCTCTTCCACCTTTTATGGAGAATCCTTCTCCTATTTAGACACTCACCTTTGAAATGATCATCTAGTTCGCAATTTCTTGGATTGAGTAGTGCTGTTAGTGCTTTTGGGTTTGATAGATAGCTGGTGTGGGTGTGACAAGTGTGAGATTCTTGATAGCTTGTGGAAGGTTGTGAAGTGCCCTTAACTTTGTGTTAAAATTTATGAATGAGAGAGAGAGACTTTGTATGTTGGGAGATCCATCTTCAAAGAGTGAATTCTTGAGAAATACATTTGTTGGACCCTCTGAGAAGGCTTGCGACATCAATACTTTGGTTGTAAGCTTGCTCTTATTTCATTATTAATACAATCAATGATGTTTTCCTATGTCTTGTATGTAATTTACTTGATAGCTCATGACTTCTTGACTTTGTGAGCAAATAGATCATTGTTGTTTTCCGGTTACGTGCTTTGTTGTATTTCCTTTGCATTATTTCAGGTTGATCACTCATTGAGGAGAAGAAAGCAAAATTTGGAGTAGCGGAACAGAACTTCATCAACCACCGGTTGAGGTAGGCCTCCAACTATGAATGTTTAAGGAAATCTATTGTTGATCTATCTTTGCTATGACTAGACCCACTCTAGGGCTAGAGGGGTGGCCTCTGTCCGCAGAGGGAACACTTTCTTGCATCACAAGTTGGCAACTCCACTGGGGAGTCTGTCCTATGTTCTTCTCTTGTTTGCTCTTGTTTTGATTTTGATTTGGTCTCTATTGAATTTTCCATATTAACTATTAGTCTTTTGGGTCACTTACATCGATCTGGGGAATCCCTCTATTGTCTGTTGGATTGACTAGTTTTTGTTTGAGAGTTTTTTGTTCATTTGTCATTATTTTTAACATCATCATGGAAAATAGTTTAATAGTCACACTGACATCATCCTCACTCTTTTGTAAATTCTTGTGCGTCGCTGAATACTATCGCTCAGTCGCGACAACTACTGAAATCAATATGTCGCGGGAAAGACATGTACTTCCACGATGACTTTGCTCTATTTCTACAGCTAGTTGCTGAACAGTGCTAGTTTCTTGTGTTGTCCTCACGATGATTTCTATAGAATTTATTTTTCAATTCTGCCTCCTGAATTCACCAGTCCTGTTGATCCCTTGTTCTTTTTTCTTGCTCAGTAGCTTGTTTTTCACTATTTATGGTTAAGGCACTCTTTCTTTGGCTTTATTGAATGAATCTTTCATTTCTGCCTATGTGACCTAGTTCGTTCTTTCAAGTTCTTGAATTGGCTTGGTTGTTGGTTTGCCCAAGGTTCGTTCGCAACTTTCTTGTTGGTTTGAATGAGACTTCTCCATTACTTGTTTCTGGTTGATTTTTAGTGATGATTATTGGACCAATCTTTGGTATTGATTCAATTTCTTTTCACTACCAAACATAGATCACGATTGTTTAGATCAACCGGTTTTTCCACGCTTGCTTGTTTGTTTCTTTTAAATTTAAAACATCAAAATCAAAATACCGTATTCATTTAGTATACGAAAGTGAAAGTGAATTTGCATTTCAAGGTTGCATATTGGAAAGCGAATGATAAAATCTCTCATTAGTAGTATCCATGCACAGTAGGGATTGATGTTTGTACACATTGAGTGACCGCATTTGCTTATCTTGGTTTTCTTGGTTTGGGGATGATCTCTCTACCCTTCTGTACGTAGGTGTTCATTGAAGTAAAAGGATATTTCACTCATTCTAGCTGCACCCTGGGTTTTGTTGTATACATACGGTGAGGCCTAAAAACTAAAACATAATTCAAGATCAACTTTAAAATGAGCTGAATAAACCTAACAACGCATTGGAACATAATGTTCATTACTTAGAGGTCTAGGCTAGAGACGTGCTCCGACATCGTTAAACCTCATCACTATTTCTTTCACTCAAGGTTGGGTGATTCCTACTTCTATGACTCAATAGTGGTCTAGTACGGAATTGTGCTCCCATGTACCATCAAGTATATGTTGGGAGACCCCACTAGGTTATCGTCCTATATCCTTAGGAAGCCGTGTTTTCCGCCTTACAAACCGTAACACACTGAACACAACATTTGGGAAGATTGACTACCATACGCAAAGTCCTTGGTTTTCATATGACTACCAAGGTATATATGCAGTATTACGGATTGTTTGGTTAACCTTTTGCCTAGTTCTCTAGAGTAGTCACTTTCGTTCCTTTTCGAACTCCCTAAAAGAAAAGGTCCATCTAAGCACTTGTCACTTCAAGCTCATTAAATATTTGAAGGCGACTAGAGTCATCTTTTCGTCCTTTTCTCGACTCTTTAAAGGTGAAAAGGTCAAGTTTTGTTCCTGTGTCATAAAATTTATTTGGCCACGTTCACATTTACCCTATTAGATCATGTTTGCGTTTAGTTTGTGTAGGGTTCTTTCTCATTAGTTTTCCTAGGATTTTGAATTGAACCATCCTAGCGGAATCACCGATCCCCTCTCCCGTTCCAAGTGACCAAGGTTCTCCATCTTCTGTGGCTTTCGAGGTTCCGGTTGTTAGTGATACTCTTCCCGTTATCCCGAGTATCCAACTGCTTAACTCTCGTGCTCCAGAAGACAAATCCTATGACATTCGTTGGAACCCCATTTGGGAGACTTCCCAAGAAGACTTTCCCATTACTCCTCCTAGTGTTACGGTCCCAATGTCTTCCTCCGACATGGATGAGACGACTCCCATCTCCGATGAAGAATCCTTTGTGTCAGGAAGTGAAATACCTATGCCTACGAAAACTTTTCCTTTCCGTGTTACTTCCCTTGGTGTCACATTGCCTTTAAGATAATTCTTTGTGGACATCATCACTTCTAGATCTCCCCTTTCGAGTTCCATATGGTCTCGTACTATCCCTCTGACTTTGGAGCCTTTTACACCCCAGATTCACAATGTGTCCATCACATTTCTTCTGACCATGCCAACTATTTGTGTGGCTTCTTCAACCCCTGTTGTCAGTGCTGCCACTGCTTCTTTAGTGGTGACTACTGTTGCTGGGCCTTCTGCTGGTCCTACCAATAGTGGCCCAACGACAGGAGTTGTTAATCCTAAACTAAGTGCCCCACCTTCTTTTGGTTCCATTCCAGCAGGGGGGCATATGATCAATATGTACAAGCTCTTCGAAATCCGGATCCTCAAAATCCGTTTCGTTATTATGATTCTCGTGGAGCTCATATCTATTACCCCAAACCTATGCCATCTCAACCCGTGGTTGAGGTCATGGTTTCGTTGTCCATTGCTTGGGGTACCACCACTTATTATGGTGGCCAAGCACCACTCGCAAATTTTCAAGGGCCACCCTATCAAGGTCATCCATCTTACGAATAACCTTATCTAGGGCAACCTGGAGGCCCACAAGGAAAACCCTTCCAGGGAAAACCTTCGGCCTTTGGTGGTTCCTCCTTTACCTATTTCGGGCAACCTTCTAGTAATTCGGGACAACCTTACATACAACAAGGCCAACCCGGTGTCTAGCAACGCTACTCTTCTGGGCAAGTCGGTCAGCTTTACATTCAGCAAGGCCAACCCACTGTCCAGTCTAATAAGCCGTCTGGACAAGTTGGTTAGCCTCAAAATCAACCAGGCCAACCAATTGTCCAGTCTGCTCAGCCATCCGGTCAATCAAGACAACCCTTAGTTGTGCAAGGACAACCAATTACCTAGCAAGCTCAACCTTTTGGGAAAATGGGTCAACCTTAATCTCAACTAGGTCAACCTTCTAGCTAGATGGCTTAGCCTCAGTTCTCCCAAGGACATCCGTTGGGCCTGCTCAACTGGGCACTCAAATGATTGTTTCTTCTTAAGCGCCACCTGGTTTTCAACCCCAATCTGGGCTCCAGACCCAATCCGGTCTTAAAATTCAGATTGGATCCCAATCTCAACCTGCTTATCAAATGCAGCCTAGCTCCCAGGCTCAGTTTGGAGCCCAGCTCGCTTATGGTTTTTAGCAATCCCAAGGGCAAACCCAATTTGCCCCATATCAAAATTATCAACAACTGGAGGTAAATCCTTACCAGAATTTCTAGAAACCATATGTTGCTCCTGCAGGCCAAGTTGGTAATCAGTGGAATACTGGGGGGCAAGTCCAGGGTCAACTGTCCAGTTACAGTTATAACCCCTACGAGCAAAATCCCTACGGACAAAACCCTTATGGGTCGAATCCATCTGGACAAAACCAATGCGGGCAACAAGAAGCTTGTTGGAACTCTGGTGCTACCTCCTACTCATGACCTCAGATGTTCTTTAACCCTCAATTACCTTTTTTAGCGATGTTGAAATTACCGGATGTGTCCAAACTGACAAATGATCCCATTCTTCATAATCTGTATTGGCTGCCGGTCCCAACTAAAATTCTAGGTGATTGTCCCAAGTTTGATGGTAAAGCTGGAGAAGATCCCCAAGCTCATGTCATGACGTATCATCTATGGTGCTTGTCAAACTCATGGCTTGATGATTCAATCTGGCTCCACCTTTTTGAAGAGAATCTCACTGGCTCTGCTGCTAAATGGTATATTGAGTTAGCTCATGGATCTTTTCAGGATTTTAACTCATTAGCTATGGCATTTTTAACCCATTTTCAGTCATCGATTTGACATGAAACGAGCACACATCTCCTAACATCCTTAAAATAGACCACGGCCACACATATCTCCGATCATATTCATGAATGGAGATGACGTCGCTGTTTGATTAAGTTTTGGATTCTCGATTAGCTTTTGACTGACTGGTTCACAACTTCATTTGTCAGTTCGATAGCCCAGGACATTGCTATGGGGGCATGTGTAACTGAAGAGCAAGCTATTGCGCATGCTCAGTACCTTGACTTGGTTTACTCCCAGTCCAGCATGCTATATGATTATTTTCCTGATGCTCCGAGGCCTGAAACTTCCAAAGCCCTGCCGAAACCATCTGTTGATGGTGTCATCGGTTTTGTCAATGCGCCCTCAAAGAAATATTTTGCGAACCTTGGGAAGCAAAAGTCGAATGCTTCGAATGATACCGCTTCTCATGCTATATCCAATTCTAGTAACACTTTCGAGGTTAATGTTGTCTAGTCCATCACAGTAGACAAAGCCTCGAAAGGGAAAAGGAAGGGAAAAGGAAAGAATAAGGCTAACTAGCCGAAGCAGGATTCCCCTAAACTTCCACCTGAGGAAGGTGCCAAACGCAAGCCTAAGTATCCTTGTCTTATCTGTGACGAGGATCACTATACCAAAGACTATCCTAGGCAGTCTGAAGTTAGTCGTTTGTTGAAAGGCACCCCTGAGACTCCTACCGTACTCAAAGAGCCTTTTCCCTCACATCAAACTCAAATGGTGGCTGATCCATCTCAATCCTCTTCTTCCTTTGGTTCTTAAGTATTTATGGCTGGGATGATTCCCGTCCACATTAGTACTCAGGCAAAAGAGTATCCATCACCTATCGAGAAAGAGCATGAGGTCCCCTCTAGTGCTCCTCCGTCCAGTTTTGGTTCCTTTCATATTGAGCGACCTAGAACTGAAACGGTAATCCGACCTCCTCCTAAAGGCGTACTCCGGAAATCTTCGTACAACCCTAATGCTCGTGCTGCTTAGCACTATAGCATCATTGGGGACCTAGCCCAGGCTCCGTAAGCTATGTCCGCATTGGATGTTTTCCAGAGCTTCCCCTCTTAGAGGAAGTCTTTGCTATCGGCCATCGGTGGCATTGACCCGACCGATTCGGATTTGATCACTTTTGACCTAGACAATCATATATTGAGATTGCCTCACCAAATTGCCTTCCTTATTCAAGTCATCATCAATTCTAAAATGATTCATCATATCATCATTGATGAAGGTGCTTCTACTTGCATAATGTCTGTTGCTTGTTGGAAGGCTATTGGTTCTCCGACTCTGAGCCAGTCTCCTACGACCTTGGAAGCCTTTGATGGGAGAGAGTCTCATCCTTATGGTATACTCCAACGAGTGGCCATTACATTGGAAGCGAAGACAATTGAAGTGGAGGTCGAAGTTGTCAATGCAAATTTAACTTACAACCTCCTTTTAGGAAGAAGTTGGACATATTCCATGCAAGTCGTGGCTTCATCTCTATTATGTGTCATCTATTTCCCTCATCAGGGGAAGATCGTCACAGTAGACCAGTTGTCCTTCTTCGCCTCCTTTTGCGATGGCAACGTGCCTTTGGTGGAGCATACCTCTGTTCCTTGTGAGATTGTGGGTGTTGGACTCTTTAAAGATCCTACCGTTATGGGTGTTTTTTCACTCCCACCTCCCAACATCGCTCCCATTAATATGATTTTTGTTCGCTCTGATCAACGAGTGGCCATTACATTGGAAGCGAAGACAATTGAAGTGGAGGTCGAAGTTGTCAATGCAAATTTAACTTACAACCTCCTTTTAGGAAGAAGCTGGACATATTCCATGCAAGTCGTGGCTTCATCTCTATTATGTGACATCTGTTTCCCTCATCAGGGGAAGATCGTCACAGTAGACCAGTTGTCCTTCTTCACCTCCTCTTGCGATGGCAACGTGCCTTTGGTGGAGCATACCTCTGTTCCTTGTGAGATTGTGGGTGTTGGACTCTTTAAAGATCCTACCGTTATGGGTGTTTTTTCACTCCCACCTCCCAACATCGCTCCCATTAATATGATTTTTGTTCGCTCTGATCTCTGGTTTCTTCCTCCTGCTGATCAGATAGAATCCTAGAGCAATGAGATGCCGTTGAGTCCTACCGACCTCAACTACATCAAAATTGTTTCTGCATTGGCTCCATCCTCCAAATCTTCTCCTTCGAGCAGACCTCTCGACTCGTACGTTCAGTCCCCTTATCTTGGAGATGGCACTTCTTCAGACCCTTTACATGAAATTTTTCCTTCTGATGAAGCGGTTATTGAGACCATGTCTTTCGAGGAACCCCCTTGGTCTGATCATCATCATCATTCCTTGTTTCTCCCTACCCATCGGGAAATGCTTACTTTTCTCAAGCGATTTACTTTGTGTCTCCCCTTTCAACCCCTTTAGACACCTATCCAGATCCATCAAGTGTCTTCTGAAGGGAATATGGGGAACATTATGCAAACTCAGCCAATCAACATCTCTGTTAAACCAGGGATCGTCGAGCACATCCATGTTGGAGTAACCTGTACTCCGGAGGAGATTCAACTTTATACTGGTCTTTTTCGCGATTCCATGATGTGTTTGCTTGGTCTTACGAAGAGATGGCCGACATTGATCCCAGCATCATGGTGCATGAAATACTTACCTATCCGGGTGCTAAACCTGTTTGACAACATCTCCGCCCCATGCACCCTCGAAAGGATGTAGCTATTAAAGCAGAAGTTGAAAAGCTTCTTAAGGCTGGTTTTATTTACCCCATCCCACTCACAGATTGGGTCTCTAATATTGTCTCTGTAACTAAAAAATAGGGCACTATCAAGGTATGTGTTTATTATCATGATATTAATCGGGCCTGTCCCAAAGATAACTACCCTACACCCTTCATTGACTAGCGCATTGATGAGTGTGCTGAGAGTGAAATATACTCATTCTGGTTATAACTAGATTAATATTGCCCCTGCAAATCAACACAAGACCACCTTTATCTGTCCGTGGGGCACTTTCGCTTATAAAAAGCTCCCCTTCGGTTTAAAAAATTCCAGTGCCACCTTCCAACAGGCAATGTCTTACGCATTTCATGATATTCGACACATTGCACAACCTTACCTGGATGACCTTCCAGCTCATTCAGCGAAATGCCAAGACCATCTGACCCACCTTCGTGAAATGTTTCTCCATTATAGATACTATCGTATTCTGCTTAATCCACATAAGTGTGTCTTCTGTGTTGAGTCAGGCAGACTTCTCGAGTTCATCGTCTCCTAGGATGGTATCCGTTTGGATCCCCTTAAAGTCGAAGCCATCCTGAATCTTCCTCCCCCTTCTTCTTTACAACAATTGTAGAGTTTGCAGGGTAAAGCAAATTTTCTACGACGATTCATCCCGACTTATGCTGAAGTGGCCAAAGGATATATGCAGTTATTAAAATGCGACACCCCTCTTCTTTGAGATACCGCTGCACAAGAGTCATTCGAGCACCTCTAGGCTCTCCTTGTTTTTGCTCCTTTGTTATGTCCCCCTGATTATCACCAGGACTACACTCTTTATTTAGCCGCTACTGATACCACCATCGGCATGGTTCTAGTTCAAGACGATGATGCTGGTACTGAGCATGTCGTTTATTATCTTAGCCACAATCTACTTGATACGGAAACTCGCTATGCCTATGTCGAGAAGTTGGCATTGGCCGCCGTTTATGCCATCCAACGTTTCCGCCATTATATATTACTGCGCACCACAACGGTGATTTCTGATTGCAACCCAATGACGTACATCTTGTCACATCAGTTACTGGGGGGAAAATACTCAAAGTGGTTTATTATCCTTCAAGAGTTTGACTTAGAGTTCACCACCGCCAAGTCCAAAAAGTCCCTCATCTTCGCTGAGTTGCTTTTCTCTCTTCCATATATTACCACACCCTCTCGGTTAGAGGACGATATTCCGGATGAAACTCTGTTCTTGATTAGTACCCTCGATCCTTGGTACAAGGAAATTATTGTCTACCTTCAAACGTCCTATTTTCATCTTGATTTTTCCAAGGATGCTCGGTGATGGATTTTCCATCATTCTCAACCTTATCTCATTATTGGAGACACCTTGTACCATCTCAGCACTGACTCTATTCTTCGTCGATGCTTAACATTCGAGGAAGCTAAACGAGTTCTAAATGACTGCCATTCTGGCACCTGTGGTGGTCACATGTCCGGTATGCTACTGCTTAGAAGATTCTCCGTGCCGGTTATTTTTGGCCCTCTATCTTCAAGGATTGTATTCTTGCCATTCGCTCTTGTCATGAGTGCCAAATCTACCAATGGAAGATGCACGCGCCTCTCGCTCCATTGCACCTTGTCATTACTGTAGACCCTTTTGCCAAATGGGGCATTGATTATATGACCTATAACCCTCACTCGGCTGGGCGGCATGGGTATATCATCGTTGCCATTGATTATTTCACAAAATGGGCCAAGGCGATGCCTACACTATCTGAGGACGGTCACACAGTGGCGCAATTTTTATTCAATCATGTTATTTTACAATTCAGAGTCCCTCAGGCTATCGTCACTGATCATGACAAACACTTCCATAATCATATGATAACTGAGTTAACAACCCATTGGGCTTGCGGCATGATAGCTCAACACCATACTATCCTCAGGTCTATGTCCAAGTCAAAGTTATCAACAAAGTTCTAGTTACAATGCTTCAATGCACCATTTGCATGCACAAGTCCAACTGGCATTTGATGTTGTTCTCCGCCTTATGGGCTTGCCGAACTTTAGTGAAGGATGCCAAGAGCTTCACCCCGTTCCAATTGGTTTACGGTCTAGAGGCTACCCTTCCAATTGAGTGTGAGATCCCTTTTCTGAAATTAGCCGTCGAATTACTCCCCAACACTACTTTGGTAGAAGAATGTCTTCTCTACTAGAGCGACTAGACGAGACCCATCAACTAGCCTCTCTAGCCATTGAAACACAAAATAAGAGAGTGAAAACTTACTTCCATCATACTTTCCATCCTCATTCTTTCGTTGCAGGAGATTTAGTCCTTCTTTATGATCAAGCAAATGATAAGAGGGGGAAGGAAAATTCGAGCCTATGTGGCACGGGCCTTATATTGTAAAGCGAGTTTTGCAAAAAATGGCCTATGAGATGATTGATTATGAAGGGAACCTTCTAGATAAGCCCCGGAATGGGCTTTATCTGAAAACATATTATGCATGAACCCCATGCATTCTGATTTGTACATACGTGTGCTTTCAGTAAGTGTTTTGTGCATGTGTTTTCATGTTTGGCTTGGTGTGTAGGCATAATAGCCGCTTATTGTGTCTTTTTGCTTCTTGTGCAGATGTCTGGTACACCTTACATTCGTTTCGCTGATGGTGCCTGCCGCAGTACCCAGAACCTTTCCTCTACGGCATGGGTGATCTATGATCCTCACGGTGAGTTAGTAGACCTTCAAGGTGTTTGTCTGGGTTGTACTACAAACAATGTCGCCGAATATAGTGTTGTTATTGAACTACTGACCGAGGCTATTAACCTCAAAATTCGTTCATTGGTTGTGAATCTAGATTCTCAGGTTGTTGTCCACCAGCTTAATGGGTGTTATTCCATCAGAGATCATTAGATTTTAAGGTTGTATTTACGTGTTAAATCATTAGAAAGGAATTTTGATTTTATTACATATCAACACATTCCAAGAAGATTAAACACGTTAACTGATGCATTAGCAAAACATGTATTAGACAGACATTTGCATAATATGTAATCAAAACAGCATATAAAAGCATTGAAAACACAATAATGAACCATAGGAATATGTATATATATACATATATATCATATATACTATATACATATATACATATATACATACATATATATATATATAGATATATATATATATATATATATATATATATATATATATATATATATATATATAATATATATATATAATATATATATATATATATATATATATATATATCTTGTGTGGCGCACCGAGGCGCTAAAAAAAATAAGTGTATATGTCTAAATAGAGTCTGTGTTCTCCGTACATCTGAGACACATGTCTCTCAAAAAATCAGTAGGAAATAAAACCTGGGCATCTACTGTGGTGGGTTATGCTCCCTATAGCACACCATCGCTCGTGCGACTCTCCTCAACAGGTGGTGCACCTTGGGTATCACCCCTATTGCATGTATCTAGAACTCTATGGGGACCTCCTCGATCCCCATGTAATAAGGGATCCCCGCTGTCAGGCCCTCAAGATTTTGGGCCACTGTCTCCACTGAATTGCCAGCTGGGGGAGCCAAGGCTAGCTCTCTGATGCCCTGTGGATCCCTCCATGCCTCTGGAGCTAGTCCCACTGGCCCCACTGGTACCACATCTACAATACCATAGAGTACATCATTAGGACATATGCAAGAAAAAATCTAAAAAAAATCATAAAAGACAAAATACAAAAGTAGTGTGATCAAGTGTTTTGCTGCCATCAGCCCACTGCTCGCCAGTGGGCAGTTGCATGTCGGGGTCTCCACGAAAGTCCATAACAGCATATGGCCAGTCCTCGATGAAGATCGTCTAGTGATCCAGCCACTCACGAAATAGTTTCCCCCATGACACTGGTTGTCCACCACCCCCTCATGGCATAACATGTGCCCATCATGTGATCCTGGTCTCCCGCAGTCTGGGCCCATCCAAGTCCATATCCTGTAACTACAACACCGACACCTGCTCCAGCATGAGTGGGATCAAGATAGACCCGTAACCAAATTGTTTCGTCTCCCCACGACGACAGTTGGTAAGCTATCTCTTCATGTTGGCCGTCATTGTTTCCGCCCAGTTGAACATGGTCAGGTTGAGGCATTCAAGAGCCAATCGGAGTTGGGTCTTTGTTGCCTCGTGTTGGGCTTGGAAGCCCGCTGCCCTCGTCACCATAAATAGAACTGCACGAAGAACCAAGTATTCCACCATCAGAATTACCACCTTCTTGCTTTTTGATTTGTGTGCCCGTGGGCACACTCGTGCCATCTGCATGTCTAGTGACTTGCTCCTAGTTCGTTGGCCCTCTAGAATCGGCCTCTCACCATGACGGGACAATCCGGTCAAGAACTATATATCCATAACATCGAACTCAATTTCTCTGCCTTGGATAATGAATTTTCTGTCTGTTGGGTTCCAGCCACGAATTAGCAACTCTAACAAATTGGGTTGGGCCTAAAGGTGCGGAGTAAGGAAGAATTTTAGTAACCCGCACGCACGTAAAGCATTTCGGCACCCGACATCAGTGAAGGCTTCCTCATCGCTGACATCGTGAGTTTGTTCCTACCAAACAAATGCCATGATGCCCTGCATGACAAGAAAAAATGAATTAGAACTCCTTTTGTGAATTTGAATTCATAATTTACACAAAAAATTAATTTCACATCGCCATCGCGACTATTTCTAAAATGGCCGTGATGGCACTCAGTTCACAATTCATTTTCCTGCAATTGTCGCAAGAATACATTAGATTCGCCCGACGATCACAGAGGTGCTACGTGTAAATCATGCTCGGTCATCGTACACCCAAGTGGCTTTCCCGTGACGACTGAGAGGCAGACTCAGGTTAAACAATACACCTAAATCCACCTACCTAACGCTAGATTGCATAAAAAGACTACTAAAATGAAGCGCAGGGAGAAATGTACTTACTTGGTGAAGGTTTTAGGACGAACCGTGGATGGATGAGGCTAAAATCATCTTGAGAAATTTGCCCGAGTTGGTGCTTCAAATGCTCAAAGGTAAAAAAATCAGTGCAAATGGTAAAAACAAATGAATTAGCCCACCCTTTTTACAGTAATTTTTTGAAATATTAAAAAAATTTACATTAGAATGTGGGTTTTTTTCATTTTTATTGCATGGTTAATTGGAGTTTTTGGTTTTTAACTGTGTTTCTACATATATTAATCATTTATGTCGAATGGGTTTTACGTTTGACGTGTTTTGTGTAGTACTACAGGTAGTGGAGTTATGTTGTACTTTGTGTGCACTTGATCCGTCAAAGTCTTCTTTGACGCTCTTTTCCGACTTAAAAGACGAAAATATAGCCGAGTTATCCCTTTTGACTCGTTAAACGAAATAAGAGGTGGTCTACTTTAAGCTCTTTTCCGACTGTATAAACATGAAAAGATTACCGAGCTTTTGTCATTTTGGGCTCATTATTGGTTACGAAACGACATCGTTTCGATCGCTTTTCTACTTTTTCAGGTAGAGGTCACTAATCACGAAAAGTACTCCTTGATCGTAATGGTCAAGTGGTTCTTTCGAGTATCGTTTTATACTTTTTCAGGCTCCAGAGAATCAAATCTATGAAAAGGACCCCAAGAGTTTTTTTTCCATGCCTTTTTCAAACTCCCTAAACATGGAAAAGACTCTGAGTTTTACCTATGTCGGACTTATTAAACCCTGATGACATTGGACTCGTCGCCATGATGAGACTCGAGCTTCTCCTCCCTATGGCTCATTAAACTATTATTAGGTTGGATTCAATCGAAGTTCAAACTTATATTACAAGCACATGCCATCCCCTTCAAGCTTGTTTTAAAAAATAATTGGGGTACTCGCTAGCAATGGTGGGGGAAAATTTGGAAATCATCATTGATCATCTATGGCAGCTAGTCACTCTTGAACATTGACACTTTTACTTCTTGTCAGGTTGGGATATCCATACATCATCATTTGGCCTTCTGTGGGTTTGGGTTGCCATTTATCCTTGTTCCATCTGATCCATGTTATCTCCATCAAACCTCTGATCCCTTGGTACCTGAATGCTACTACCCTCTGGAGTTGTGTCGCCAACATGTTTAAGAGTATAATCCTTCTGCAGTTTACATCCTTGCCTCCTCCTCTGATACTCTTCCATCTACCGCTTATTCCTTATCTCTTGTCGTTGATGGGGGAAACATTGTGGCCCCCTGTGACGGATCGTCTCTTGTTGACATCAACTCATTATCTAGGAGATTGATCTAGAGATCCCCTTTGGTACCTTAGAGCTTGCATGCCTCAATGGCAAGTTCTTCGCGCCTGATGGTCGTCTTTCATCATTGGTTGTAAATTGGGTGATTCCACGAGTGTTCGACTCTAGCTCATTCTTTACACTTTGTGGATTGTACTAGACAGTACCTTGAGAACCATTGGCATTATTAGTGGTTTCTCTCGCGTTTGTTAACGATTTTTCTCATTGACAGGTAATCAAGCGACTTTCTATCATGCTCAACTTCAGCACATCTATTCGCATGCTAGAATTTGTACTATGATTGATTGGGTTTCAAGACCCCGAACTCAGATTACACATGTTCGGGCTGCGTGGATTGGTTCATGATTACATGACTCATTGATGGATGGTTGCAACCATACCTGAGTCTTCATGGATGGCTGCGACCATACCTTTATCATTATGGTCTTATTAGCTGGGTAGCTGTGTCCATACCACAAACGTAGTTCATATGTATTTTGGATGGCCGCGCCCATGCCTAGACTACATGTATTTCACTATCAGAGACATTAGTTGTACTTGTGCCTGCAGGTTTTTCTAGATTGTGTTCCAACTTAGTCAGTTTCATAAAGCATTTCCCCCCTCCCACTCTCTCGGGCTTCATACTTTAGGGGGCATATGTTACGCAGTAATTTGTCACTGCCTTCACCCCAGTCCTTCTACTGTGTCATGTGTCCAAGTAAAACATGCTCATATTGAACAAATGCTCTCTTATGCTGCCAATTGACCCACTTTTCCTAAGTTTTCTTCCTCATCGCGATAATGGACTTAATATACGTGATAGACAGCGTTCGTAAATAGTCCAGCCATACTTCCAGTGAGGAATTACATCTGTTTCCCTCGACGGTCGGATTTCATGCTCTGGCACGAGGCTATCTGCTATCTTTAGCGACGGTTTGACTGGCTACATTACCTACTAGCGATGTCAGCACTAAAGCTTAATTATAAACTCACGATGATCCAGATTGGGTGAATTAGTTCCAACAGTCCGCCTTCTGGATGTCTCCAGACCTAGTTGTTGGCATAGTTTGTGTCGCCCTTCCTCCTCTGGTATGGTAGTTCCATCATTTTTGGTACCTCCATTGGGGATAAGCTCTCTCTTCTACCTTTTATGGAGACTTCTTCTCCTATTTAAACACTCACCTTTGATATGATCAGCTAGTTGGTAATTTCTTAGATTGAGTAGTGCTATTAGTGCTTTTGGGTTTGATAGATAGCTGGTGTGGGTGTGACAAGTGTGAGATTGTTGATAGCTTGTGGAAGGTGGTGAAGTGCCCTTAACTTTGTGTTAAAAATTATGAGTGAAAGAGAGAGACTTTGTATGTTGGGAGATCCATATTCAAAGAGTGAATTCTTGAGAAATACACTGGTTGGACCCTCTGAGAAGGCTTGCGATGTCAAGACTTTGGTTGTAGGCTTGCTCTTATTTCATTATTAAAACAATAAATGATAAATAGAAAGATACATGCTTTGTTGTATTTCCTTTGCATTGTTTCAGGTTGATCACTCATTAAGGAGAAGAAATCGAAAGCTGGAGCAGCACAACGGAACTTCATTGACCACCTGTTGAGGTAGGCCTCCAACTATCATTGTTTAAGGAAATCTATTGTTGATCTGTCTTTGCTATGACTAGACCCACTCTAGGGCTAGAGGGGTTGCCTCTGTCCATAGAGGGAACACTTTCCTGCATCATAGGTAGGACCAAGCTGACCTAAAGAGACATGGTAAGACTATCTCTGTCTGGAGTGAATTTGTTTCTACAATCAAAAAGCAGTTCTATCTGTTGGCCTACATGCAGCAAGCCATGATGAGCTGGCAAACTCTTTGACAGTTGAAAGGGCAAAGTGTACGGGGATACAATCAAGAATTTAGAAAGAGAGCACTGATTCTAGGAATCTCATTAGACTCACTTGAGACTCTGTTGAAGTACATTGGTGGTCTACACAGCTACATGAGGCACACTATCCTCATGTTTAATCCCACTAGTATATATGAGGTATCCGTACAAGCTACTCATCTAGAAGCTAGAGGAAAGAATGGAAGTCCAAAAGTTTGGGGATCATCCCAACCCACTGCAAGCAAGAATATGGGAGAAAAGAAAGCATAAATGGAAAGCAAGGAAGGCTAACACCGCACAGAAAATCAAGGCTTCATGCACTCACTGTAAAAAGGATGGGCATGATGATAAGCACTGTTGGATTCTTCATCCAGAGCTGAGACCTAAGAAGTTCAAGAGCAAGAAGAAGAAGCCCACTGTAGCTATTTAGAAAGACTTGGGGTCAGACTCAGGAGATGAAACAACTCTTGCAGCCACAGGTATAAGAGGTAAGAATTATGAAGCATCTACTAGTAATTCTACACAATCTACTATTGATGAAGAAAATGAGAGAAAAAGACATGAGATTTTCCATATTTGAGTTATTTCCAAACATCAAAAGATTGATACTTTTTTTGATAGTGGAATTTCCGAAGCAATTGTAAAGAAGTTGGGATTAGTGACTACACCTCACAAGAAACCATACCCATTAGGATTGTTAAATGATAAAGCACAACTACAAGTGACTAGACAATGCAAACTCAAGTTTTCTTTTGGGTCAGCATTTGCAGATGAGGTTGAGTTAGACATAATTCCTTTGGATATGTGGAATTGTTTTAGGAAGTCCTTACTTGTATGACAAAAGAGCTATTTTCTATAGAGCTGAGAACAAGTATCTACTTGTTAAAGATGGAATCGAATACTTTGTAAGAGCTCATAAGCTCAAGAATAATTATACTCTCATAAACTCAAGGTAGATGAAAAAAATGATAAATTCATGCAAACAATTCTTACTGATGGTTGTAAAGGAAAAAAAACCTAATAAAACCAATGTATTTGAGGGTTGTAATGCTAAACATCAAGCTGATTTAGAAAAGCTTGTTCCAGAGTATGATATCTTGTTTCAAGAACCTAAAGGTCTGCCACCCAAAAAGGAAATAGTGCATGATATTATTTTGCAGCAAGATGCTCCATTGCCTAACATTAGAATGTACAGGTTGTCTGCTTTAGAGAATGCAAAAATCAAGAAGCAGGTGCATGAGTTGCTCGAGAAAGGGTTCATCAGACCTAGCACATCACCATGTGGGTCACCAATCGTTTTGGTGAGAAAGAAAGATGGCTCGTGGAGAATGTGCATTGATTACCGAGCACTGGATAAGATAACAATAAAAAATCGTTATCCCCTTCCTCACATCGATGATATTTTAGATCAAATGAAAGAAACTGTTTATTTTTCCAAGCTAGACTTGCATAGTGGATGCCATCAGGTCAGAGTTGCAGAACAATATGCATGGAACACTGTTTTCAAAACAAAGCAGGGATTGTATGAGTGGCTGGTTATGCCTTTTGGCTTAGCTAATGCTCCTTCTACTTTCATGAGATTAATGAATAATGTACTCAAACCTTTTCTTGATGATTTTGTTATTATGTATCTAGATGACATTCTGATATTTAGCAAAATGTGGGAAGAACACTTAAAGCATGTTAAGCGGACACTAGATGTTTTGAAAAGAGAAAAACTTTATGTCAAACTCTCAAAATGTGAATTTGGCAAAACATCTTTGAATTATTTGGGACATATAGCAGGGGGTGGTGAATTGAAGATGGATCCCTCTAAGGTGGCAGTCATTGTGAATTGGCCTAAACCTAATTCTGCTATAGAAGTTAGAAGCTTCTTAGGATTAGCACAATATAGGAGGAAGTTCATTTCTAACTTTTCCTTAATTGCAGCTCCCTTACATGCTTTAACAAGATTAAACAAGGTGTTTTAGTGGGGAGGCAAACAACAGAAAGCCTTCGACACCTTGAAAGAAAAGATTAGTACAACACCTGTACTAGCACTGCCTGATCTTCAAAGACCATTTGAGATCCAAATGGATGCCGGTGACTATGCCATGGGAGCAGTGTTGACACAGCACGGTAATCCCATATGTTATCATTCTAAGACATTTAATTCTGCAGTAGTTAACTATCCTACATATGATAAAGAATTGTATGCATTAGTATAGAGCGTGAAGAAGTGGAAACATTACTTAATGGGCAAAGAGACAGTAATACATATTAATCATCAGCCACTTCAATATCTACACTCCCAAACAAAGTTGCAGCAATCAAGGCACTATAGATGGATGGGTTTTCTACAACAATTTCATTTAGTCATCAGATATAAAAAGGGCATACATAACAAAGTTGCAAATATGTTATCTAGACCCATTGTAATGCATCTACTATACTTAAGCATAATTCTGTGTTACATGAGAGTCACATTGAACAATATGCTCAAGATATAGACTTTAAATATGTATATGCAACTTTCAGTAAAGGCAAACGAGTAGAAGAATATTATGGGAAGTTATGTATTCCACAAACTGAAAGAGTAAAGATAATTCGAGAAGCACACACTTCTCTAATATCAGATCACTTTGGGGTAGGTAAAATAGTTGCATAGCTGCAAAGATTTTGTTATTGCCCAAAAATGAACGAGACAGTTTCTAGATATGTAAGAGGATGTACTATGTGTGCAAAAGCAAGCCCAAAAATAGAAAACTAGGCTTGTACACTCCATTACCAATTCCTTCTCATCCTTGGGAAAGTGTTTCCATGGACTTTGTTGGAGGACTACCTAAATCTAGGAAAGGTCATGATTATCTGTATGTTGTTGTGGATAGGTTCAACAAAATGTGTATTTTGATACCTTGTAATAAATAGATTATAGCTTAACAAACTACAAAACTATTCTTTCAACATGTATGGGTTCATTTTGGATTATCCACTTCCATTGTATCTAATTGAGACACCCGATTTGTGGGTAAGTTTTGCTCAAGTATGTGGGAACTGATGGACACCAAACTGAAGAAAAGCACATCTTTTCATCCACAACTGATGGCCAGACATAAGTAGTTAATAGGACAGTGATCCAGTTACTTAGGGGATATTGCAGCAAGCATCCTAAGCTTTGGGATGAACATTTATGTTATGTGCAGCATGCTTACAATAGAGAGAAACATTCTTCTACATAGAGATCTCCTTTTGAGACCTGTTTTGGTTTCACACCAAGGACTCCTTTGGATTTTGTCTTTGGTAAAGACACCATAGTTGAGGGACACAATGATGTGGACATGGAAACTAGGTTCATTGAACAGATCCAAGAGATCCACCATGCAGTATAGGAACAACTAGAAAAGAGCCAAGCCAAATACAAGGCAAGGCATGACAAGCATAAGATGGAGTATAGTTTCCAAGTTGGTGACCAATTCTAGCCGTATATCAACAAGGATAGGATGCAAGCTGAAGGTAAAAGGCTAAAGCCTATCAAGTATGGACCCTTCAAGATACTTGAGAATATTGGTGAGAATTATTTTTGCCTTGATCTACCAACTTACAACATCTACTCAGTTATAAATGTAGATTGCTTGAGATTGTTTGAACCTTCACTAATTGAAGAACCCAAAGAGTAGAGTCAACTCCCCTCTATTGATGACCTATTTCCTAAATATCTTAATGAATTGCAAGAAGACACAGTTCTGGACAGGAAGGTGAGGACAATATGCAGGGGAGATGTTGAGTGCCTCTGAGTTGGGCTCAAGGGTTCAAAGCTGAGTAGTGCAAAGTGGATAGAGATTGGACACGTGAGACAATTTTACCCTCACTTAGTCGATGCTTGAAAACCAAATTTTGGTGGTCCAAAAGATTTTTCAGTGGGAAGGCCGTGATCCGAATTGGATCCATGGAAATTATCAAAGTGCTATGACTATATCAAATCAGGACAGACTTCAAAAACCTTGTGAACAAAGAGCTATCCGAAAGACCTCTGGACAATGGTAATGTGTAGCCAATAAGGAGCGATGAGGACTGTTACACCGTAAAATGTCATTGTCACCTTGTCAGTCTCCCTACTGTGTCATTAAATCATATCCACCATGCTCATGCTCTCTGAAATGGCTAAAATCCCTCTTTGCCTAAGTTTATTGGATCATCGCGACTGTTCCTAAAATAACCGCGCTGACTGGCGGATGAAAGTATAACTGGTGTGCTGCCAACGCGGAAGCACACGTGTTTTCTGTGTTGGTCGAGTTTCATAAACAACACGCCCTCTACCTGTATAAGTTTGCGCTGACCAGACCTCTTCTGTATTTGAGATGCGATGCCAGCGCGCCAGCCCAGTTTTGCACCCGTGCTGATCCTGTTTAGGCGAGTTTGTTCTAACAGCCAGCCTTCCAGATGACTCCAGACTTGGCTGTTATATTTGTAAAGGTCACCATCCTTTCTCTGGCAAGTCTGTTCGCCTGGTCACCCACTTTTCTTGGGGGAAAGCTCATCCTTTCACTATTCATGGAGACTCCTTCTCCTATATAAGCCTCCACCATTGCCATGAGCAGCTAGTTTGGAACATATAGACTTTGACATAGAGGAATTCTTAGTGCATTAGTGCTGCTCTTTGTAGGCATTTGGTGTGTTGTGTGAGGATTGCTATAGAGATTGAGGAAGGTTATGAGTTTGTTGCCTTGTATGTGAGAGAGAGACCTCTTTGACTTGGGAGATCTACTTCAAAGGTGAATGCTTATGAAAAATGCTGGCTGGACCCTCTAGAGAAGGACTCAGTGTCAGGACTTTGGTTGTACCTTATTCTATTTCTAATTAATAAAGATAGATGACTACTGTTATGGTTCCATTCCCATTTGTCTTATGAATGATTAATGTGAATTACATCTTTCCTGACTAATGTATAGTTGCTTTTAGTAGATTTTACGCTTGTGTTTGTTCTCTCTTTGCTTGTGCAGGTGTCCGTCCGCGAAGATAGTGGAGGATTGTGATCGGCTGGAGCGAAGGAGCGAGAGGACCATCTCTTCGTCACAAACATAGCGTTGGAATCCAAGTAGGTTTCTTTTACCCACTTGTTAATTACAACTAGGAACCTGCAGTGTAGCATTGTTTGATTGTTGCTAGACCCCTGTTGGGCTAGTAAGGATCGCCTCTATCCGTAGAGGGGATTTACCTATACAACAATTTGGCGACTCCACTGGGGAGCTTGCCTATCTCTTTGTGGTTCATCCTTGTTTTTGGATTTGATTATTGCTTTCTTGTCAAGGATTGGGGATCAGTTTGCTGTTGATTGGTTTCCTGGTTTGTCCTGGGAACTGTTTTAATTGTCTTAAAAGCCTGTTGCTTTGGTTTGGGGATTTTTTGTTCAATTTTGACTGTTTTTTAGCCTCAACGCATTTCATTTCAGAACAGCTGCGCTGACATCGCACAGTTACTTCTTTTCTTTCCCTGTCATCGCGCTTATACATCTAACAGTCGCGCTGACCTTGTTTTCGGGCCAGCGCCCTTTATCCGTGTCCTTTCGCGCTGACAGCGCAAAGTTGCTACAGGCGTTGCCTTGTCATCGCTTTGTTGCTGAGGGGTCACCCGCGCTGATCCTGTAAAATTCTTTTTGATCCAAATTTGCCTCCTGAACCTGTTGGTTTGACTGTCCCCTGCTCTTTCCACTTGGTTTATGACTTGCTTTATTTTGTCTGAACTGCGAGATACTTGCTTGCGAAGTCTTGTTCCGCAAGGATTCGTTTATTACTTGTTTTTCGGTTTTGCAAAGCCTTCCTTTTCACTTTCGCTGCTTGGTTTGTATCTTGCCACGTCTTTTTCAATTGCTTGAGTATGTGGGAGTCTTGTTTGACTGGTTTTGAGTCTCTCTTTT